>JASAOC010002103.1:0-179240 GCA_030849835.1 Herpetomonas samuelpessoai | reverse complement strand
TTGGTGATGGCAGCGGTGACGCTGTGCTTGTGCTGTCGCGTCAGGCTGCGGATGCGAAGTCTGTGCACTGGATCGACGGTGCGGCGGAGAGCGATCTGTTGCTGACGTATCCGATTCCTTACGAGCCGTACGAAAACCTTGACGCGCCTCTGGCGTGGAGTGAATAAATCTATGGCAGCGCGTGGCTTGCCATGAGTGCGATTGCTTTCGGGTATTGAAAACGTTGTCTGCTGCAGACTGGCTTCATTGGCCCGATCGACGCGCACTGTTTGTGGTGTGAAGGAGTGCCCAGAATGGCTCGGCGTCAAGGACTGACAAGGAAAGCAGGAGAAGAAGAGGGATTCCTATTCACTGCTTTCCGCGCCTTGCGCTTTGCAGATGCTGTGGCTCGTTTGCTTTGTAAGAACGGGCGCACCACGCGGCGGAGGAGGCAGGTGACCAGCATGCATGTTTCGTTTATTTTTCTCCACCCATTTTTTTTCTGACTGATCGATGCATTGTGTTGGAGAAATGGAAGTGTGACGCACGCCGTCATTTGCTCCTTCATCATGCTGTGGCGTCACTGCAGGGATAGAGCTGCTGCATTGGGTGGATACGTCCTGTCTTGGTGTCCGTGGCAACGGAGGCGAAACTACCTTGGAAAAAAGAATACTTTGGTGCTCTGTACCGATGAGGAACGGTTTGGTTCCCTGGACTTGGTGGTGTCCTGCATTGTTTTCTCTTTTTTTTTTTTCACCGTTGTGAACAGTCAGTTCCTTCTCCTTTGGTGTGCGTGTAGCATCTGGTTCCATTCTTCCCCACTTTAAAAAAAAAGTCATCAAGACTCAGTGTATTTTCGTGTTTTTCTTCCTTTCCGCCTCCTCTTTGCCACTTATCTGTTTCGAGAGGTATGCGAGATGTGCATCTGACGTGACGAGTCACGGAACAGACATCACATCGTATTTTTCGCACTCATAATGCTTTGCCTTCACCGTCCTCTCTCCCCCAACACAGACATTCATTGTGTTTTCCTTCTGTGGAATCAGAAGAGAGACGAGGAAAATGAAAAGAAAGATACGCTCTCTCGTTGGCGCGAGAGAGTTAAGGAAGCATGCGAAGGCTTGAAGAGCATCGCAGTCACGGCAAGGTGCGATTTCGGTGAGAAAAATACATGTATGTCCCACGTCGTGTTTCAGGCACACGCCTCTTGAGGTGATGATTGTATCTGTGCAGTGGTCACATGCAACGCAGGAAAGAAATACCGACAGCAACAGCGGCACACACGCACATAGGCGGCCGTATCTTGCTGATCAGAGTTGCACTAACGCACTTCGCTTGACCATGTTCTTTCTTCTTTCTTTTCGCTCTATCCACCGTTGCCTTTACACTCTGACAAACAGACTACAGCGAGCGATCGATCCACACGGAAGCTTCTTTGCAGCCCCATCCGTGAAATTTTTCGTTTTTTCCCTCTCATTCCTTTCATTTCCGTAAGAGAGGAAAATCAAACAAACGCATGTCTGACGCACCGACGCCCACACCGCACGGCTCAGGGCTGGCAGAGCCCACCAAGCCGGATCGCGCGGCCCGTCACCGGCCTGCGAAATCAACCCTAGACGCATCGACGGATACTAACGCGCACAGCGGTGGTGCGTCCACGCACCCCAGCGGTGGTACGCAAGGCGCGACGGCCATTCCTATGCTTCAGAATGCCAACCAGGATTCGCCCTGACGGCAACGGGAGGCATGCTTGCAAAAACCTTTGTGCCGCTCACCACACGATTCACCCACACCCACACCCACACGTGCGTTTGCACAGGTTTGATGACGCCCTCTTTCTGTCGGTCCCTTGCGTTCGGCTCGCCCCTCGCCCTTTCCCGTCGTATCGCACATGATCCGTTGTTCCGATGTAAAGGAGAAAAAACGTTTAACGCATTGCCTTTATTTGAAAATGACTAGATCCACACTTCCCTCTTATGTACTCCTACGTGTACGGTACACGAAACCGTGAAGAAGATGAAGGAAAAAAAAGAGAGAAAGGAGTTGAAGGAAGAAGACAGAAATGCCTTTATGCGTTGATCGTGCTCGGAAGACAGTAAGCGGTAAGCGGTGCATCAATGCGTGTAGTCCCCTTACGGGAACCACGTTCCTCTGTCAGGGGGAAGGGAGAGATTCCCTTGCTTTCGCTTGGCCCTGTGAGCCCGTAAGCGACCGCGAATGAGCACACCACGTTTCAACACTCCCCTCCTACGCCCTACTAATAAATTCCTCTTTGCTTCGGTCGACGGTTTCCCTTTTCTGTTTTACAACGTGGAGAAGCAACAAACGCTCGTGTGAATAATACAGACTGTGTCTCGACAAACGAATCGACTCATTCGTGTGTGACTTCAATTTTTTTGTTTTCAACCAGGTGTTTCACCCCGCTTCAACAGTCCCTTTCTCTCTTTCTCTCTTTTTTTTTCGTTTCATTTTACTTGTCATTTCTTCATTCACTCTCCGCTGCTGCTGCTGCCCGTAAGTCCAGGACGGCAGCGTGGCACTTTGTAGACATTCATCCCAAAGCGAAACAGGTCCGAATATTTTTATTGTTTTTCTATTTTTTTTTTCAACCCGTCTTGTGTCATCCCAGCTTTTCTCGAACACGTGTCTGGTCCGCTCTTGCGCGTCACTCTCTGAGAGGGAGCGGCCCGTCTAAGACCCCTTTGCATTTCTGTGTTTCCATAAGAGAATCACCTTACTCTAAACCTTGTTTTTTTTTCGTTGTTTTTAACGTTGACGCGGTGCGATTGATTTCTTTTATTTCTTTCACTTTTGTTTCTTGTCTCTTTTTACTAACGCCCACCCTACCGCTCTTCAGAGAAAGATTCGTTTTCATTTGAAAGATTGGTTCAATCCGTGTGTGTAGCAGCACGTGGATTGGGGATCAGCGGTGCGTCTGTCCACGTCAAGCGCCATGTCCCATCCTCGAGCCAAGGCTTCCACCTCCTCTCCCACCTCATCCCGCGGCCTACTATCATGGATCAGAAAGGAAACGCGCCACACGTACCTCGGACTACCCCGCCCCTGCCGGCTATTTGTTCTGCTGCTCGGCCTCGTTGGCGCCGTTGCGCTCGTGGTGACGGTGCTTGCCCTGCAATTATCCTTGCTGACGACGCTCTTTGGTCGTGAGGAGGACATCCCCGACGACGATAACGCGTATCAGCCTGACGGCCGTGGCGAGGTGCAGGATACGCGCGCGCGCGGCCTGGCCAGTCCGGACGAGGTGACCGTCACCTATCCAGGGGACTTCGTTAAGGATGCCTTCCTCGCAGACCAGCGCCGCGTGTGGCGATTGCTCCCACACTTCAACACCATTCATGCAGCAAACCTGGCCGCACAGGAGCGGCAGCAGTACCACGAGAAGGGCTACTACACGCGCGTCCCAACGGAAACGGCAGGGGTGGCGGGGGATCGCATCCCTGGTGCCTTCCGTCAAATGTCTGACTTCCACATCGCAGCGAAACGACGCCACCTGGCCGAGCAGGCTGCCAAAGGGAACGGAGAAGGGCCCCCTGCAGAGACGGAGATGCCGTGCAGCGCAGTGCTGGAGGAGGCCGGTGTGTGCCCTCCCCAGAGGGAGCTCACGACGGCGGAGCACGACGGCGGCGATGGCAACCCGTTACCGAACCTGCGCACGGCGTGGCGGCGGTACACGGCACCTGAGCTCATGCAGCGACACGGACACATGGACTTTGTGTACGCCTACGTCAATGGGACGGAGGNCAATCACGTCTACCGTCGCTTTTTAATTGGCGACGACACATGTTTTCAACACATCCGTGACTACGAAGAGAGATTTTGGCGGGAACAGCAGTCACGCCGTGAGCGGCACGGGACAGAGGCAGCGCCAATGCCACCGCTGCCGCAGCACTGCGTGGAGCGTGTGACAGCGGACTTCAAGACAGGCCGCATGCTGCTCGAAGGCCTGGAGCGTCGCGCGGAGGGTGAGACAAGCGAGCGGGACCGCGAAACCGATGAGCTTCGATATTCGATGCGGAGTTTGGAGAAGCACATTCGCTGGCACCGTGGCCGCCTCTTTGTGGTCTCCCCAGGCCACCGCGCTCAGTGGATCGACAACGCGAAAAACTTCCTCGCAGGCATGTGCGGCGGAGACGAGATTGCGGAGCAGCGCGAGCGCGGCACTCACCTTCGTCTGACCACCGTCCACCAAGACGTCATTATGCCCTATGGCATGAAGCTCACAATGAACTCCCACATTATCGAACAGCACCTGTGGCGCGTCAAGAACATGAGCCGTGTGCACGTGTACTTCAACGATGATTATTTTGTGAATCGTGACGTCGCGATTATGGACATGCTGAACGAGTACGGCGGCACCATTGTCCGTACAGAAGCTTTCGTAATCAAGTCCGCAGCTCCCGCCGACGAAGGAGAGTCCTGGCTGAACGGGGTCTACCATAACAACTTGTTCAATGCGCTGGAGCTGGATATTCGTCGCGAAGACTATCTGCCCGCGGGTCTCATCCGCCTCTGGGAGCAAACCCTGCGATCCAATGAAACCGCAGACCACTCAGCAGACGAGACACCCTCTGCGTTTCCGGCAGACGTGGAGGCCCTGCGCCAGGCCTTCACCGCGCGGGTGGAGCACAACGACTTTGTCACAGAGGTAGCGCGGTCGGCTGAGCCAGAGAGCTTGTTTGCCTTGACGGACATTCCCCTCGGTATGGCCCGCAAGCGTCGCCGACGTTTCTTCGCCTCCCACTCCCCTTTCCTTTACTGCACCAACATGTTCCGCCACTTCAACCTGCGCTACGAACGGGAGTTCTCCTTCAACGCGATTCATCACCGAATCCGGCGCTCACGAGATTTCTTCATTCCGTTTCTGTACAACGCGTTTGTGGTGGCGCGGCCGTGGGTGGCGTCACCTCAGTTTCTGCCCCACGTGCTGACCCAACACCTCGCGCAGAAGCAGGTTGGTGCTGACAGATCGGAGGACCGCTTTGACGGGAACGGCCCTGGCGGAGATGACTCTGTGTCGCCAAACTCACCCCTGGAGACCACGATCTATCTGGACAACAACGATGGCTGTGCCCCGGCAACCCTCTACTATTTACAAGGCGATTCACATGTGCAGTTCACACAAATCGTGGACGATGTCGCCGAGAATGAGGCTGCCTTTACACGGATCAAGACCAACGAACCTCTCTTCTTTAATATTAATGCAGGTTTCACGACCGAGGAGGCGGCGAGTCAGCTCTCCAAATTTCTCCGCGAACGGTTCCCGACGCCCATTTACTTGGAGTCAAACCTTGTGTTTCTCAATGACGATGACCACACCATGTTTAATACCTACCAGAAACTGATGAACCTGCCCGTCATTGCGGTGACGTCGTTTGCGGAGGGCGTGTGCCCAATGGTGCGGAGCCTGCAGCTGGCGCTGCCTGACCACAGCGGTGAGGTGGTGCCTGTGGTGGCACGGCACGAAACGGGCGGCAAGACGTTGGCCGACGTGCGCGCAGCACTATACCACGGGTACAAGAATGGGATGCCGACCATTGCCTGCGCGTTCAATGATCGCGTGCACGTCGTACGCTCCCCGCCTGCTGTTCCGAGTGACGTGGGCGGCGAGGCGCTCGTACAAATCGTGGAAGCAGCGCTAGCCGAGCGCGCCGCGGACTCGACACCACCCTCTGTGGTGCTTCCCTCCGTGTGCGGCCTCGAAGGACTGGAGGGGGTTGGCGCGGTTCGCATTCGCGCCCTTGTGATGGATGGACGGACAGACACGAAGACATTGACCAGTGATGCCGCGCTGCGCCGTGCCCTTGCCGTGCCTGGGCAGACGCTGGCACTGGAGGACTTTGATCTAGTCCTGATGGGCGAAGCGGCACATGAAGACACACAGGAAGACGACGGCGAGAATAAAGCGGCGAGGCGCGTTCAGGATGCAGTGCTTGTGTTGTCGCGGCAAGCTGCGGATGCGAAGTCTGTGCACTGGATTGAAGGCGCCGCCGAGAGCGATCTGCTCGTGTCGTATCCCGTTCCGTTTCCCTCGTACGAAGACCTCGATGCGGAGATCCGCTTCGTGACCGATTAACGCTTCCTTTGCCTTTGAGGTTGTCATGCGTGCTCCTCTCATCCTTCTTTTACGCGGACTGTCTTCTTGTTGTACTGAGAGATTTTTAAAAATGGTTTTGACCGTTTTTCACGGTTTTGTTTCTCTCTCCACTTGTTGAGAAAGGACCGTATCGACGCTCATGGGAGGAACCGTGTCGCCTGTGATGGTGACACTTTTTTTTTTTTTTTTTTTTGCTTACGGTACCACCCTGGTGCGCACCCATCAACATGCTGCGACCCGCCTAACGCGCCCCTGTGACCACGTAAGAAGTGGCGGAAGGTGTGCAGAGAAGTATGACGAAACGAAAGTGCTTCTGCTTCTGTTTTCACTTCTTTTGTTTCCCTTTTTTGTTTTTCTGGACCGCCTTGTGCCTAGTCCTCTCTCGCTCCCCCCGTGTACACCTTAGCGCTTTGTTTTCGGTGCTCTCTTTCCCTCATACATGGGCTGTCTGCTTCTCCCCGCGTACCCTTCACCTCTTCACCTGTTGTACGAATGCCTGGTTTCCCATTTGCCATGTCATCTCCTGTTTTTCTTTTTTTCTTTTTCACTCTCCTCCTGCTGGCCCTGCGAAGCCTTCTCTACGTCTCCCCACGTGGGTCGCAGGTCACCACAGGCCATCTCTGATCTATTGGGGCACGCGATATCGTTCGTTGCTGTGACACTTATCGATGAGGAAGGGGAGGGGAAAAAAAAAGAAAGATCGAGGGAAACCCACTTGTCCTGCCTCATTCGACTCCTCCACCTGTTGCCACACAGACAAAAAAAAAGAAAAAAAAAACATCACAAAGAATATTACAACAATAAAGACGGTAAAAAAAGAGAAAAGTAATAGCACTCCTACATGGATGGCGCCAAGGACCCCACTGAGACGCGCCACTGCTCATAAAATAAACCCACGCGAAGTGTGACAGCTTGTCAAAGATCATGAGTGGAGTATTACAGCGTTACAGTGGAAACGCAAAAGCGAAGTGGGTGTTGTGTTAGCCATGTATCGTTCATTCCTCCTGTTCTCTATTGCTTTTCCTTTCCTTTGGCACTGGGGTATTACAGCCTAAGTTCGAACGAAATAAGCGACTCGCACGACGAGTAGGAAAAGAAAGTGTAAGAGAGAGAGAGAGATGGAGGGAAATAATGATGTAAGTCTAACACAAGACGCACTCCGCTTTTGCGTTTCCACAGCAACGCTGTAATCCCAGTCACGCGTTTCGACAAGGTCTTGGACAGCGATGACGCACCACACGGCGTGCCGTCAGTTTCTTAGTATCATGCGAACTCTTGACTTGTGCGACTGTAAAAGACTCGAGGGAATCCCTTGTTCACTGGGCGCCAAAACCATGTGCAATGGGCACGCAACAAGGGAAGTAAGGCGCCGGAGCGTAACGTCTCCTAGAGTCTTTACGGTTGTACCTCGCCATGCTCGTGCTCACTTCTTTATGCTCGCTTCTCCTTGCCTTTCCGACACCTGTGGCGACTGCCCATTCTACTCCTCTGGTGCTCTGCTGTAGCCATTGGAAATACCCTTCAGTTCTTTTTTTGTTTGTTTTACATTTCACCGGCTTGCGAAAAGGTCGAGGCCCAATAGATCAAAAAGAAGAAGACGCACTAGGAAAGAGGAGCCTTCACACGAGAACCCCTCTCTCTCTCCCCTTTACATGTTCATTCGACCACGGGCCCAACATGGCACCGTCATTCCTTCGTCTAGCGCAGGGGTGGACATGAGACACCGCAGCGGCAAGGGTGGAGGGGGCGGCACCGGAGCCGCAGATCTCCTCCTCCCGGGCTTTCAACCCGCTGCCACCGCTTCTGTTTCCTCCCGCTCAGCAGGCCTGAGACGTCGAAGGCGTGCGGAAGAGTGCTGCCGCCGATGCGCCCTGATGCCTCTGCGCTACCTCTTTCTCATTATTTTTTCGTGCATGCCCTTTCTGATTCTCCTTACCATGGCCATCTTGAATTACATGAACATGCCGCCACACCTGCAGTACCCGATTGTGCGAGTCTTCTCCACATGGTCGAGCAGCCACATTTATGCAGGACGACAGGCACCGCGCGATCCGTCGCAGCTTACTGGCCTGACAGTGGCACTCCCAGAGCAAACAGTGTTGCCGAACGGAGCGGTCATTCCGCACGGTCCGCCGTACTCGGCAGCAGAACTGCTTGAGATGCACCGCTCCGACGACTTCGTCTACACCTTCGTTAACGGGACGGAGCTAAATCATGTGTACCGTGTCATGACCATGGCCGCCTGTGGCCCGTCCCTTGTGGAGGACGAACACCGCTTTGCTCTGCAGTTCGTGAAGCCGAACATGTCCGCGTGTGCGACGATGGCGCTGCGCAACGTGAGGACGGTGAAGGCACTCCTGGCGCGCGTCCAGTCGGCGGCGCAAGGCTCCGTTACGAGCCGAGACCGCGAGACCGATGAGCTGCGCCACTCCCTGCGGAGTGTGGAACAGCACATCAAGTGGCACCGAGGCCGTGTCATTCTCGTGTCTCCTGGCCATCACCCCACTTGGATAGATAACGCTAAGAATTTCCTCGCGAGCTCCTGTGTGAGTGGACTTGCAGACTCCCCAGTAGAGGTGAACCGGCTTCCCACATCGCACCTCCGCCTCATCACGGTTCATCAGGATGTGATTTTACCCTACGGCATGAAGTTCACCTCAAACTCCCACGTTATTGAGCAGCATCTGTGGCGGCTGCGCAACCTCAGCGACACGCACGTGTACTTTAACGATGATTACTTTGTGAACCGCGACGTCGAGGCCACCGATTTTTTTAACGAGTACGGCGGCACCATCGTGCGGACAGAGGCACATCGCCTTCGCAAATTGCAAAGTGGCTATGGCCGCGCGGATTCCTGGCGAGATGGCGTGGCGCACACGACCCTGTTCAACGTGATGGAGCTCGACGTACGCAAGGAAACCTTCTTGCCGGATGGGCTGCTGCGCATGTGGTACTCTACGTTGGCGCAACCCGGGGAGGCCTACGCCTCTGTCAGCGAGCTACCCGACATCACGAGCGGCCGCGGGACCAACCAGGCGCGAGGAAACGACCATTGGATGCTCACGGTGCTCAACCATCCGCCAGAGCCCCTGCCGGCCAACCTCTCTGCGCCGGATGCCAACACCAGCCTCACCCTCGAGGACGCGCTGGCCCTTCGCCCTTCCTACTTCGCTACCCACACACCGTTTCCGTACTGCACCAATCTCTTCCGCTTCCTCAATGTGCGCTACGAACGCGAGATGGCCGAGGCCGCGTTCCTGCATCGTGCCCGCTCCAGCGCTGACCTGTTCCTGCCCTTTGTGTACAACGCATTTGCAATGGAGCGGCCCTGGGCGGCCTCCCCGCAGTACCTTCGCTACCTGTGGTATCGCCACCTCAGAGGTCTTGACTACGACTTTGCCAACGCAGCGGAGGAGACGCGGCGACGGAATGCACTGCACGAGGCGCAGCGCAAGGCGTGGGAGGCCAAGGGAGAGCGGATGGAGGAGGGCGGCGCTTGGAGCGTCCCACAGCCCCCACGCGCGACCATCGTCCTTAACAACAAGGATGGCTGCGCCCCGTCGACTCAGCTGACGGGAGAGTACTATGGCGAATTCAAGTTTTCCCGCTTCTCCGACAAGACAGAGGAAAATCAGATAATTATCAAGGCGATTGAGACAATGAACCCCAAGTTTTTCAACATCAACTCTGGCGCCACCACGGAGGCGGCACGGAGGCAACTCTCCGATTTTTTGGAGAACAAGTTTTCCACACCGATCTACCTCGAGCGTGGTTTGGAGCCTGTCAGTGATGCGGACCGTGCGCTGCCTGACGTGTACGCTGGTTTGATGGGTCTGCCCGTGATTGCGGTGACGTCGTTTGCGGAGGGTGTGTGCCCGATGGTGCGGAGCCTGCAGTTGGCGCTGCCTGACCACAGCGGTGTGGTGGTGCCTGTTGTGGCACGGCACGGGACCGGCGCAGACGTCGACGTGACCCTTGAGGAGGTCCGCGCTGACATGCGGCACCGGGTTTGGAACGGCATGCCGACCGTCTCCTGCGCGTTCAACGATCGCGTACGGCAGCAGGCGGCCCTTCGTCTGCGCCAACCGAGATCTGTCGCCGATGGCGCCAGCGTGGAACGACTTGTGAGAACGGTGATGGCTGCACTGGCCATTGCCAACGCGACAGAGACGGGCGTGCGCATCCCGGCCAACTGCCATTCTGGTGACAGCGTGCGTGTTCGCGCGCTTGTATTGGATGGTAGGACGGCATCACTGCCCATTCGCACCCCACACGCACTGCGGCACGCTGTGACGATGCCTGGGCAGTCGCTTGCGCTGGAGGACTTTGAGGTTGTGCCGGTTGGTGATGGCAGCGGTGACGCTGTGCTTGTGCTGTCGCGGCAGGCTGCGGATGCGAAGTCTGTGCACTGGATCGACGGTGCAGCGGAGAGGGACCTACTGCTGACATATCCGATTCCGTACGCACCATATGAGGACTTGAAGTCCTTTCCCCACTTCTATCCATAACCGTGCCATGGGACTCTTCCGGTGACATAGGTAGAAGAACGGACCATGGAGGAGCGGGAAGGGGTGAACAGGGCCGGAGGTGCGGGGACAACGACAAAACCCTCCTCTCGTGGTGATGGTGTTTTTTTCTGCGGTGTCCTTCTCGCTTCGATCATCGACTTACTTTCGTTCGCTGTAACTGCGATGGCTTCCATGGATGTCAAGTGTTTTCCGTTTCACCAACTGCCCTTTCTTGGCGTGAAACTCGTAAGCGAGGAAATTGTTCTTGGGAACTAGAACAGGATCCAGTGCTGCCAACCATGGGTGCCTCACGCCAACTGTGGTTTCGTCGGTGCCCGCAACCACACGGATGTCAATTGCTGCTGTTTTTTTTTTTTTTTTTTGATGTGCATTATCCTACTTACCGAAGCAACACTTCATTGAGTTGGCCACAGAATGCGATTAAGCGAGGGGTATCGCGCCCAGCTGCGTGCGATCGGATCTATTTTGCTCCGTTGGTCTACGAGAACAAAAAACACAGGTCAGAAAGAAACTCATTGACAATGACAGGCCGTCATAACTGAAGGACGGCCATTCCGCACGCGTGCGGGTCGTCCACCTTGGTTTTCTCTCTTCATGTTCAACGCTACGATTCCTCTCCTACCGCGTCTCTCTTCCCGTTTGCTATCTTTCTGTCCTTATGATTCACTGTGACGCTTGTCAACTGTGACTTTTTTTTTTTTTAATAAAAGATCTGATAGAACTCTCCTACATTCCACACCGGCTCCAACTTAGTTTCACTGGCTTTTCAAAAGCTTCTGTGACACTAAATCAACGCGCCCTTGCACGTTCCCTCCTGCCCTTTGCAAACAAACAAACAAAAAACAAGCACACACACAAAAGGCATCTCATCCTAAAGTTTTCGACAAGTATGAGCTCCAGCGCCGACGCCGCGTCTGCCCCTCCCGCGGGTAAGGTCACTTTCCGCATCATCCTCACCTCGGAACGGAGCCAACCCTTCCGCGTGATTACCATCTCTGAGGACGCCCCGCTGACCGCCGTGCTGCGCTTCGCGGCCGAGGAGTTTGGCATCGCGTCCGTCGACTCCATGGCGGCCACGACGAAGGATGGCACGGGCATCAACCCGGCCCAGACCGCGGGCACCGTCTTCCTCAAGTACGGCCAGGAGATTCGGCTCATCCCGCGTGACCGTGTGGGTGCGTGAAAGAGGGGGTTCGTTGGCTTCACCTGGCGCACAGGATTTTAAAAATATATATTATATTCCTTCTGTTCCTTGTTCTGTTTCAACTCACATTTCGTGGATATCTCATCAAGAGGGGTTGCGCTATTCCGTGGGGCTCTTCTCCAGCATCGCTGCATGGTGCGAGACTAACTTCCACAACGCCTCTCTGGTGTTCGTCATTCAAAGGGAAGGCGTTGGCCCCCCTTTGTTTTCTGTGGTTACTTGATTCAACTCAACAAAAGACAGAAGAGACGAGCTGTACAAAGGGGATCCTGCCATTAACCAAAGACCTCAGACCTCTTACGAAAGAAAAAAAAAAAAGAGAGTCGGGATTGGGAGATACCATCCGTGTTCCCCTCAACGGAATCTACGGAAAGCGTACGGTCTTTACGCTGCACCACATCGTTTCTGTTATGGTGGAGTCCGCTTCCTTCGTACCGAATGAGAAGGGGTGACGCATTGCTGCTTCACGGGCCTCGAATGCAGTGTATGGCGAAGCGTCGACGTGCCCATGCGAAGTGTATGCAAATGTGATCCCTCCGCAATCATCTCTGTGCTTGTGCCATGTTGTGCTTTTCTTCCCTAAAGGTAGATCTATTGTGATTGTTGCCATCTACTACATTGCTCCCTTTTCATTTTAAAAACAAATAAACAACAACCGTCCCGCAACCTGAATACATTGGTAGAGTTTCTTCGCACCGACCGACTGAGCCGGTGTCCATCTGTCCTTACATTTCAGTCGTTTCTTGCTCTTTCCTTATTCATCTTTTTTTTTTCTTCTTTCTGTTCTTTCCTTTTCCTCTTCCTCCTCCTCATTGAGTACATGTCTGCACTGTCTTCTGGTTGGAGCACCTCTGTGGTGGTGCGCGCCGACCGCAACGGCGGGGAGCTTGTGACGCAGCAAATGCCTACCAACAGCAGCGCCCGCGCCTACGCAGCGAGCGGTAACCCTATCGTCGTGCGCACCCGTGACCCGTCAAATTTCACGGCGACCGCGACGGACGGAAGCGCGACCGGCCACGCGAGCAGCGGGAGCGAGGGCGCCGCCTCGACCGCGAGCCGAGCCCTCGTGCAAGCCTTTGTGGGCCGCGACATCAGCGAGACCTTTTGGATTCCCGACGCGAGCAAGAATGAGATGGGGCTGCTGGAGGTGTTGCACCGGCGTGGGGCCACGAACCGCACGTTTATTCTCCTGCAGAGCCGCCCTCTGCCGGAGCTGGAGTTTAACTTCTCCACTTGTACCGGCATGAATATTGATCTCTCCCACAATGCCTTCCGCTTGTCCAAGACAGCCATGGCGCTGCAGAGCATGGACGCGCAGCTTGGTCCTGACGACGATGACTACGACGAGGACTACAACCAGTACGAGCAGTTCATCGACGACAACACGGGCGAGGTCTTTTATCAGGCCGAGGACGGGAAGTTCTACCCGCTCCCCAGCACCCACCACAGCGGTGGGGGCAGGCAGAAGAACCGGCGCCAGGGTGGCGGCAGTAAGATCAGTATGTCGACCAAGGGCTTCAAATCCGTGATGCGGGCCAGCCTGCAGTCCTTGCAAGAGGAGGACTACTACCTTGTGAAGTACCGCGATTACAGCGCGTGGGCAACCAGTACGTACCGCAGCATTGCGAAGAGCGACACCATGTTCGGCCGCAAGTACATTGAGCAGTGCTTTGCTGTGCACGTAGGACGCGAGCCCGGGGAACTGATCCCCATCACCGAGGCTCAGTTCCTCTTTGGCGTGGATATCCTGCAGCGGCAGCTCATGAACCAGCTGAACGGTCCGCAGAGTGGTCTAGGGGCGGGTGCGGCGGGTGGTGTTGGTGGCGCCGCGGCACGGAAAGGCGACAGCAACCGTAGCAGCTACCTGCAGTATCAGGTGGACATCAACTACAGCGCGCTCAATGCGGATCAGTTTCGTGCCTTAGGAGCTCTCCTTGGGGATGGCCTGAGGCCCGTGGGCGTCGAATACGAAGAAAAGAAGAAGGCGGAGGAAGAGGCCAAGGCACGGGAGCGTGGCTACCGCGCAGGGATGGGGCCTGGGGGCTACTATGAGCCACCGGCCTGGTACGATTGGACGCCAGGCGCGATTCGAAAGCGCGTGCAGCACCAGCTGGAGACTTACTACGTTTCCGTGGGCCGCCTTGCCGTGCAGCTGGCCGTCCTCGGTGTGGTTGGGTTCTTTGCCTATCGCACCATCAAAGATTATATCCCGTCGTTGGGCAGCAGCGGCAGCGGCAAGGAGGCCGACATGGATGGAGACAGGGGTGGTAGGGGTCGCGGACGCCGGGGACGCGGCGGGGGCAGCAGCCGGCGGGGTGGCTACGACCGGTACGACGATGACGAGTACGACTACGTCCGTCGGGGGTTTCTTCGGTCTGTGCTGATGGGACCACGCGAGGTTCTTGATTACATGTTGGCACCTGCTGAGGATTAGATGAGGAGAAATCCGTGGAGGGATGGGATAGGCAACACCAATGTCTGTCTTATTCTTTGCCTCGGCACTTCTGATCGCGTCATTTTTTCCCCATACCCTTCCTGTGTTTTGCTCCCTCCCCTCTCTGCCCTCCCCCCTCCTCTCTCTCGACGGCCAGTGACGGAAGTCCGTTCCTTCCCTCTGAATACTTCTCGCACGCATGCCTTCCTCATGCGGAGTCATCTGGCACACCTAGGGAAGAAGAAGAAAAAAAAAGCACCACTCGGTGGCGCCTCCACCATTGGCTATCACGTGGAGTCCCGTCCCTACAGGCCAAGAAACGAAGGACAGTCCAGGGATGCAGTCCTCCCTCTTCTATAACGTTGAGAAACCCATCACAAAGCTATCAAACTAGCAAACGAGACCTGCGTGAAAAAAAAAACAAAAAACGATTGCACGTGGGGTTATCTATGCTAAGATTCATCATACCGAGGAGGCCCCCCTTCTCTTCCGTATGCGGACATGAGAAGATGGAGCAAGGATGAGAGAGGAGGAATGAGGAGGAAGGGAGAGCTGTGCAGGGTCTGCACTCCACATCCGGCCCAAGGATGAGTCGCTCCTTGCATCGCCAAGAGGTTTCACGCGCTGAGGCTGCGAGCCCCCCCTGTTTCCGTGTTTGAAAACATTTCTCCGGCTAAGATGAAATGGAAAGGTGCCACCAGGTCGTGGTGCAGTGTGTGCCACCTGGGACGCTGAATAAAGATTTCATCATACAACGTCATGACGTAATACGCCCCTCTTACTTTTGCTGGTACACCTTGCTGCCTTACGCCAAGGAAGAAAACAAGCGACATAGGCATAAGAGAGAGAGGTAGAGAGGTGCGACCACTCTGGCAGCACGAAAGAACCTCATTCCATTGTAGGATCTCCGAATTGTCGAACACGCGCGCACACACACGCAAAAAAAAAAAAGACAGGAGAGACAAACCATTCTCGTCCATATTGTGAAGTCAATTTTGCGTGTTGTGTTCCCGACCTGTGTACTCTTCCCCGTGTATAAAGTTTCGGATTTGTTGTTTCGAAACTGCTTTTATATTTTTATCTCCCCTTTCCACGTTTTTCTGCAAAAAAAGAAGCACAAGGAAAAGAACCCAGACATGCCACGAATGCCAACTGTCACGGCATGCTCGACGCGCAGCCCGCAGAGAGGCTCCTATCCCAATCCTCTGGATGCTCATCTGGAGGAAACAGCCGCACCTCTGGCCTTGCGCACTTCACCAGACGCGCGGAGCCCAATGAGCGAGTTCTTCTCCTCGTCCACCTCTTCGCGGGGCAAAGAAACTCCCATTGTGTTCAAGCGCAACCCACATCTGCTTCAAACCAAAGGGGTTGCCGCAGCGACCACGACAGCAGAGGAACAGCAGCAGCAGCAGCTACACGCCACGCAGCCGGCCATTCGTACGCCATCCGATCCGACAGATGAGGCTGTGGAAACACGAACCCGAGCGGCAGACGGTGCGGGAAGGCTTCCGTATTCCGTTTCTTCCTCGCCAGGACCGCGCCAGAGCGAGCGTGGTGGCACCGCAGCCGCCGCGCGCACCGACCCTGACCACCCCATCAACAATAAAGGCCACGGCAACCACAGCAATCGGAACCCCTCCACGGGCCGTGGCACGGCCTTGTACCGGAGCGGCAGGCACACGAAGCCCAACCCCATGGCCGTCTCGGCCACTGCGGATGAGGGAGAAATGAATGGCGACGGCTCTTGGGACGGCACGACGACAACAAGGATCGCGAGTCAGGAGCGGGACGGGCCCCTCCGTTCCCGCCGTACACTGGACCAGCGTTGCCGTGAGAGCCACCGCCGCTTCCTGGAGCTCTGTGGAAAGCGCCAGCCCCGCCGCAGCCGCCGTGACACCCAAGGCGGCCCCGACGGTGAGGGCCTCCGCACGGCAACAACGTCGGCGGAGTCCTCTCCTTCCGGGCATCTGTACTCTAGCAGCCGCGACCGCGGAGTGGCGATGAATCGCCAAGACAACCGCAACCCGTACAGCGTGTCCTTTCTCATGGCGACCCCGAGTCCCCGCGATAGCGTCGTCACCGATAGGCACGAAGAACCAGCGCCACGACCACCCGCGCCGCCGTCCACGTCCTCGGTGTCCTCGCGTCGGAGCAAGGTGAGCTCCACCGCGACGACGGCGGGCGGCCGCCCAGCGGAGGGCGAGTACCCGTCCCTGTGCCATCCCAGCAGCACCAACGGCCAGAGCAGCACCGGCCACGCAGCCAACTATTCCACTGCTACCACCACCAACCCTCCGTCTGCCTCCCCGGCCCTTTGTGCCCCATCGGCTGGCGTCGATGAGGCTGGAGCTCTGGTCTACGGTGTCGGCACGTGTGGGATGCGGGATCGTGAGATGCTTCGTGCGATGCGAGCGGCGGCCGCAGCGGCGACGACGGCCTCGTCGACTTCTCCCCAAGAGGACCCATCGGCGACGGCACAGGATGGAGCGGAGAACCGGAAACGAGATGGTGGTCGGCGGAACGTCTTTGAACGCTTGCGGAAGCAGCGCACCGCGAACGCGGTGGTGGTGGCGACGCCTTATTCGCTTCCGGGGGTAGCGAGTGCTAACCACACAACTGCCACAGGCGCAAACCCCCAGGGACAGAGAAGGATCCATCGCCCCGGCCGTGTGCGAGGAAACGCTGCGCTTCCGGCGATTGTGACGCAAATATCGACAGGACTGTCTGCAGCCGGCCCACTCCCTCCGAAAGCCAGTCCGCGCGCGGGGGCAGCAGGGACCGTCCCCACGGCGACGTTTGTGGTGGGCACGGAGGCGCCGCCGTCCGCCCCTGTCTCCCTGCCTGCCGTGGCCTCCACCGCTGCGGCGAGCCCTTCCCAGGCACCGGGCCGCCGCCCGTCCTGCATGGTGCTGCCCTCGGGCGGTATCATGGACGTGTTCGGCTATTTCCCAACCCATCGTGTGCATCCGGAGTACTACCACCGTCTGATACAGGAGCAGCAGCAGCCGATGGGAGACACCTTCTCGCGCAGCTTCTTGGGGAAGGACGGGCAGCGGCGGCGCGCGGGGCGGAGCCCACGGGAAGGACTGAAAGGCATCGCCTCCGCTGAGGTATCCCTAGGCGGATAGGGGAGCACAACGCGCCGCCAGGTGCAGTAAGGCAGCGGAGGCGCTAAGGACAACTCCACAAGGATTCCTCGAAACAGCATCGACGATGCAGTCTGCTCCTGACAGATGCTTCGTGAGCAACACCGTGCGTCAGACTCAGTGCGGAAGGAAGATGGAGGGACACCAATTCTGGTGGCAGCTCTGTTTTTGGACCCCGCACTTGATGATTCCACGCGAAGGCTCCTTTCCATTTCCTGCAGTCTTCTTTTTTTTTTTTTTTTTAAACACTTCTTTTCAAAGCAGGCGTCCCCACGCGCGCGCGCGCGTGGCGGAAGCGGACGCACGAAGAATCCTTATGTAAATTGACATGCCGCGTTCCATCAGCTTCACTCCCTGTCTGGTGCGAACCGACACAGGTGGAGAATACACACCAAAGACCGTGCCTTTTTATTATTATTTCTTTTCGGAATACCACTGTCTTTGAACACTGTGATGTTTGCAGATGATAGGGTCACGTTCCACATTTTGGAATGGATCTTTGCCATAACTCTTTGAAGGAAATTTAGTCTTTCTCCTCTCGCGCTTTTTCTTAGTATTTATCATTTTTTTAATTTTTGTATTTCATTAACGAGTACATTTCTCCTCTTGTTTATTTTTCTTCTTACCGTGTCGCCATTGGAATTCGAACGGTAGGCATGTATAGCTTCTACTCCTTTATCCTCCTCTTGTCTTTTCCTTCCACCTTATTTTTTTTTCTTTATACCCCCTCTCTATGCGCGTGTGAGAGCCGATGTATCTTTGCTGTTTCACCTTGCGTTTATCGTTTTCTGTTCTGAAACTTCTACAGGAACGCATCGGAAAAAAATAATTATGATGGGCCGATAGTATTATTTGGAATGTTTTTTTTTTGTGTCAATAAACATTTTTTTTTCGTATGTCATGTCACTTCCCTATCATTCCTTCTGTTTTTGGCTTCCGCCTTCTGTACAATTATAGTGACTCCATCAGCTTTTCTTTGAATTCCACTTTGTCCTCTCTTTTTTTCCTCATCCCCGGCTCCATCGTGGTCAATGCAACCCACCACGTACACATAACGGCAAAAAAAAAAAAAGGGATAGCGGATTAAAATGGAAGGATCGCAACAACATAAGCAACGCGGAGTCACCACATACAAAGTCGTAAGATGATCAAAGAGGTTCTATGGAGACGACACTGGAAATAACAAAAAATAAAGCAGCAGAGGAGCCTACGGCGAGGTCTTAAAAGGAATCAGCGTATTAGTGAGGTGAGCGACCCTCACGTGGTGCTCTATCACTCCAACGCTTGAACGTGCAACACTTCCAGAATGTGAGTGTTGCAGCTTCACTTCTACAGATGCAACCACCTCTCTGAGGGTCATGCAGCAGGACTTGCCATGATTCTTTCAGGCGATGGTTGCGCTTCTTTTCCCGTGACTATTGAACTTTCGTTTTGGCATTCTCCTATTCCTTCTGCTTTCTGTTTTTTTTTTTTTTTTGCCTATGTGTGAAAAGAAGAAGACTCAGAATTGACGTCACAACCCCTTTCCCGTGCCTCGCAAACTCTTCACAAGAGCCCAAGACACACACGCACACACACACTCTCTCTCTCAATCGTAGGAAATTATTGCCGCTGCCTTCATTCTGACTTCACTCATTCACCTTTCCTCACAGAGATCCTCCAGCATCCGCGATTGTCACCCTTCCAGCCCCACTCCGGATCCATTCTCTCACACAGGAATTCCTCCTCCTCTTTTGCTGGCGAGATGTCACACAACGGAAGTTGCATCGGCAGCGGGGAGCTGTGCGTGACACTACGAGAGATTGACATTGTATTGCTCCTGAAGCGCAACGTGCTGGCCCCCTTTCGCTACCTGCAGGGGGAGCTGTGGAGCCGATGGCATCTGCACGCGCCCGTCCTCGACGAGGCGCTGACAAGGCAGAGCAACGCTATAGATGAGTGTCTTGTTGCGATGTGCGCTTCTGCGCAGCACGGGGTGTCTTTTGACTTGGTCACGGCGCTATACTTGGTGGGTCTACGCTTGCTGAGTACACTGCGACCCGTGCTTCACCTTCTCGGCGGCCCCACCGAGCTTATTGACGCGCGGGCTATCCAGCAGCAATCATGCATCCTGACGGCCGTTCTGTTCATCGAGGCACTCCGCACGGAACGTGCCGCAGCGGCCGCTGCTTAATCACATGACTGCGTTTCTACAACCTGAGTCGAGTAGCTGAATGAACCTGGGGCGGGAAATCTCTCTTTCCCGTTATGCTCATTCATGCTCTCCGTTTTTTTTTTTTACTTTCACCTTCGCTTTCTGATCACTTACGTCTCTTCCAGCTACGTGCAGGGCCACGGAATGTGTGCTCTTTCCTTTTTTTTTCTCTTTAAAACGCCGCGCCGGTGGCAGAGCAGCCGGAGGAGAGAGCCTTGCCTTCTTTGTCGGCGTCACATGCTGTCCTCATTCACCAATACCGCAGCAGTCTTCCCTTACCCAGAATACCTTTCAGGCAGCGTGTCAATCCTCATGTCTCATCGGCCTGCGTACTCTCCGTGACACCTGTTGCACTCCCGCAAGCATGGCGTGAGGCTCTATCCCCCTCCCCCTTTCTGTCTATCTTTTTGATTATCACCTGACGCTTCGCTCGTTTCCCCTTCTTTTTTTTTTTCTCACAATGGGCACCCTGCCCTCTTGTGGTTTGACTTTTCATTCCTCTTCTTCCTCTGCTTTCACTGCCATTTTTTTTTTTTTTGCCTTTTCTCTCCCTTCACGAAACTTCCGCTCTCCATCGGAATCAATTGAACAAACAGGTACGCCCATTGCTGGCAGGTGCTGAAAATATGGTTGTGCAGCTGCTGTTTCCAGTAGTGCTGCCGCCATGCGTCGTCGGATGTGACCCCCTTCTCCCTCACTAACGTATGCTGATTTTTCTCTCTCTCTTTTTCTCTCCTTCTCTACTCATGTGGGCACATCCTTGCGGCATGCTTTTCTTTCCTCCTTTCATTCTCAAGCACTTGGCAAATCCAAACCGGCACCTTATTCGATTGCACAAGGATCACAGACATTCATTTCCTGCGGCACCCTACCACTGCAGCATTGCACCCACACAATGTCCCATTCTGGTCGTACACCGAATGGGTACGTGCCTCTGGTGACGACGCAGCACGTCCGGTTCGTCGAAATGCTGATGGAGTCCGTCCTCATTCCCATGACAGACGCCGTGCGGTTTGTGTTTTACAAGCGCGAGAATCAGATGGCCCTGTGTGAGACCATCATCGCACTCCAGCGCTCTCTCTTTCATGACTGCATCGACGAGATGTACGCCGCGCTGCACCAGCGCCGCGGGATGGAGGTGGGGAACCGATTGCTGAAGATACGTAAGGAGCTCCTTCGTCTCGGTACACTTGTGGTTGGACTTCCGCCCGACACACAAGGGCTTTTGAAGCGTGCGAGAAGACAGCAGAACAACTGGATGCTCGCTGCGGTTGCCGAGTTCACGGCCCACGCTGGCCGCACCGTTCCTGTGCTCCCTGCGAGAATCACGGAGAGCGAGAAGGGGGGAGAACCGTTGTTGGCGAAGTGACCCACCAACCTCCTCTTTCTCTCTCTTTCTCTCTCTCTCCTGCATATTCTTTTCGGGTCTCCTTTAGCATTCCTTATGAGCTCTTTCAGAAAACGTTCCGCTTGGAAGAACGCAACCATCGTTCCCACAAAGCATAACACACACATACGTGGCATCAGAAGACCCCTTTGAACAGACCAACAACTCTCTTTTTTTGTTTGTTTCCACTCAGCCAAACGAACCCATCACCAATGGTATGGATTCTGTTTACCTCACTTTTTTTTTTCTGATCGGACCAGAGAACGTTTCGTTGCTTTCAAGAGTGTGATTTGTCCATACTGCACTACATCGATCCTCACTCTCTCTATCTCTCTATCTCTCTCTCTCGTGTTTTACGTTTCACCTCCTCGAATTATTTAACAGACTTTCTTTCTATTCTCCATCGGCATCTCTCCCTGTCCCTCCGAGTGTTGACACCACCGTCATGCGCTGTTCTCGTCAATAACACAGGGGTGAACGTTAGAGATGCTGTCAAACTAACCTTTCTTTCCATTAATCACTCATCTCCTTTTTATTTTTATTTTTCCTGCTACCCGACGCGGAGTGCGGTCTCCGCATCACTTTCTCTTACTTTTTTTTCTTTGAAACAAAGGCTTTTTCCCTTTGGCGCATTCCAGACTGCACGAATAAATCAGATGTGCTACATGATGCCTCACCTTCACTACCTCCCCTCCCCGCAATACCTTGCGGAAATTGCATGTTTTCTTCTTCTTCCTTGTACTCTCCATCTGTTTCACTCTACCTCATCCTTTCTGATGTTGCTCCTTATAGAGGCAAAGCTCTCGAGAAAGACTCGAAGAGGGGTTCATCTCAGCGAAAAAGCAAACAAACGATCGAGCGTGACTCAAAGGAAGAAATGTGCTTATAGGCTTTCTTCGAATCAAAGCGATATAGGGTCTTTGGGAAAAAAAAAACAACCTGTTTGTCCGCGTGGAGACAGAACAAGTAAGGAACCACAATGTATATCTGTAACGCTTCCGTGAAGGACACGCGCGTGTGCGCATGCGTGTCTCTGCGTGAAGTTACGGTAACGTATGCACTGAAATACCCCATCACTCTTCCCTTTCATGGCGATCACTCCATTTTGCTCTCGATAGGTTACGTACTTTGTGTTCTCTCCCTGTCTTTGTCTGTGTGTCTGCTTACCGTTTCTTGTTTGTTCTTCAACTCCGCGACTCACTGAAGCGACCCTGAAGTTTATCGATAGTGACCGTGATAGTTCTCATTTTCCAACCTTCTTTCCGCTTGAACTCATAGAAACCCCAGAATAGCACAGGTTGCAAATATAAAGGTTAAAAAAAAAAGAAGTTTACCTGTGCTTATAGGTTATCGATAATTGTCATATCGTGAGAGAGAAAGGAAAAGAAAGATAACAAAAAAGAACAAAACAAATTACGTGGATCCCTCCAGCTTAGCCACCTACCACTCTGACTCTTTCTCTCACAAGCAGACAATCATGCTCGCGTCCCTGAACATCAAGGGTGCCCAGCCACGCAAGCGCGCTACCCCAAGCTACGAGGCTGTCGGCTTCACCAACCCGCATGAAACCGCGGGTACCGACATGCGAGACGAGGAGCTCCGCCGCCTGCGCGCGGACACGGACCCCGCGTACGATAGCTACATCCAGGAAGAGCTCAGTCGGCAGAGCCGGCTGCCCGTCGCACGCTCTCCCACCCCGAGCGAAGAGTTTCCGGACGCCGACCGAGGCTATCCAGACGATTTCGCCCCTAGCTATGCTGGCACGAATGCGCCAAGTTATCCAGAGCCCGCGCCTCCGCAGATGACCCGCGCTCCTCAGACGTACCCGTACACACCGACGCGCCGCCCGACCGATCCAGCGGCGCAGCGACAAGCCGAGGCTGCTGCTGCCGCTGCTGCTGCTGCTCGTAGAAGTAGCAACCGCGCTGCTGGAACTCCAAAGACCCCTGCCAATGGGAAGCGACACAACAGCTTTCAGAACAAGACAACCATGACGTGGATTTCGACAAACACGACCACGACGGTGGCGCTGCCCTCTGCCGTTGTGCGCGCACTCCCCGCTGGTCCAGCCGCGAGCAATGGCTATCCCCAGCTGCAGGGTGTCCCCGCCTCGCAGCCTCCGTTGCTGCTGGGAAACGGCACACCGAACCGCGGCGATTCCGTTGTGAACGCGGAGCCCCGTGCGACAGCAGCGGCGGCGGCGGCGCGTGCGATGCCACCTCCGCTGCCCCCGCACCCTCAGCAGCAACAGCAACAGCAACCGCCGCAGCAGCAGCGGCCACCTCAGTCTTCCCCTCCTCCTTCTTCAGGGATGGCGTACCAGCCTTCCCCTCTTCGCAACGGCGCTGGGAACCCTTCTGGAAACTATGGGCTGGTGCTGCCGCCCATGAACCCGACGTTATACGGCAACCTGAATCGCGGCGATAGCGTGGGGCTGTCCCTCCCTAGCAGTCAGCGCCAGGCAGCCGTGGCCACCGCGGACGTCTGGAACGAGCTGTAGTTCGGCTTCACGCTGAAAAGACTCTCTGTGAAGCCTTTCCTTTCTTCTTGGTGATTCTTTATTCTCAGAAAGTTTTTTTTTTTAAAATTGCTGCTGTTCGTATTTCTACGTTAGTGCCCTTGTGTGTGTGTGTGTGTGTGCAGGAGGAAGTCCCTGTGAAGGGCAGCGTATACCTGCCGCTGCTTCCCTAACGCCACCCGGCTCATCTGCAAGGTTCTCTCTTTCCTCTTTGCTTTGGCACAGAACGGATCCCCCAAACCCGTTCTATGAAAGCCCAGTATCCCGCCTTCGTCTGCATATGCATGCGCTGCGGCAGAGAAGGAGAGGGAGAAAAAAAAAGAGGGAGCCAGACGTGGTGTGTCCAACGGACGGATCTATTGCCATTCTGATACATTCTGTGAGACGGACTTTATCTTTTGTCTTCTTTTATTTTTTTTTCGTTCTTTCTTTCCCCCACACTCCCTTCTCCCTTCTCTCTTCGGACTTCTGACATGTGCAACATCTTCCGCAAGGTCGAAAGGAACGTCTTGTCTCTCGAACAGGGTTTCCTGGATCCAAGCACGTTCGACGCACATCACCTTCTTTTTGATCGCCTCTTCACCCACGCGTGTGCGAACGCATGTCTTCCATTCTTTTCATGTTGTTGCCTTGCGACCCATTCGTCGTGAATGGTTGCGTAGGGAAAATGAAAAGAAACGAAAAGAAGAATGAAGAACCGGATACAGTAACTAACGAAAACATTTCTTTTCCTTGCGTCTGTAGAATTTCAAAGTCGTACTCATATTTTGCTTTTCTTCCCCCTCCCTCCCCTCTTCCCCCTCCAGCGGCTCCCTCCTGCGTTGACAAGCGCTCTTTGATCGCGCAGCCGTCTTCTCCTTATCACCGCTTCTTTTTCTTTTTCTTTCTAAAAACCATTTCGTTTCACTTTCTTACTTTCCCTCTGTTCTCCTGGCGTTCTAGGTTGTTAAGGGGTGCCCCTTCTTTTTTTTTTCTCGCAGCGGATTGTGGCGCTGTGCAGTACACAGTCAATTATTATTATTTTTTCTTTCTCCTGCTCCCCTCTTTCCTCTTCCCTCAGACCGCTTGTGTCTGGTTGTTCTATGACCTCTGTGACCTCTATGACTTCTGTGATTTCTGTGATTTCTACCACTTCTCCTTTTCTTTTCTTTCCTTTCCTTTCCCCTCATTGTTCCCCTTCTGGTTCTTCCATCAGAACAGCCCCTCTCTGCTGACTAGATTTCTTACCCACGCGCGCCACAGAGCTGTTGCAAAGAGCCCTGCCGACGGGTGGAACTGATAGAAGCTATCAAACAGAGGGATGGGAGGCGGTGAGGAAATTGAAGCCGCTTTCTTTCTTTTCTTTTTCCAAAGAGAGAGAGAAAAAAAAAATGATGGTTGTATGTCGCCTTGTCGGCACCAATAATGAAGTGCACTTGCTCATTGGCTCATTGTCGCTGTGTTTAAGTTCTTTTTTTTTTTTTTTTGCTGCCCTCTTCTTCAATTTCGCTCTGGTATTTTTTTTTTAAATTAAAATTTCAATGTGCGTGCTGACCTTCTCTTCCTTTGATCTTTGATATAATGTTTTCCCTTTCGCTTTTTTCCCTGTACTGTTCCGACTCCACACGTCTCTCGTTACTACTTTATTTCATTCTGTATGACGTTACCTTCTTTTCTTTGCCCTCCCACCTTTTTGACCCTTGACTCTTCCGATGCCCATTCATACATTCATGATCTCATGGATGTTCCTACGCAGCCTTGTACACATCGTGATCCACACACAGACACACACACACACATATACAAAAAACACACACAAACACTCAGCACAGGGTAAAGAACACGAGAAAGAAGCAAACCGGAAGGAGTGGCGAGTGGCGATGTGCGTTTCTGGGGTGCAGAATGAAGAAGAAACTGACTTTCTGTTTTTCCCGCTTGCTCCATGGTTGTACACCGCGTGAAAACGGAGAAGCGTGCTGGTAGATGAGAGAGGAGAAACTGTCTGTAGATCGGTGCAGACGTCGCGTGGCTGCATTACCCGCACCCCCCTTCTCGCCACCCTTCTCATCGGCAGCTTCGACAGGATTTCTCTGGTGTTCGTCCAATGGTTGAACACTCGCCTTTCTCTTTTTCTGACAGCTCCCTCCGCCCTCTCGATCCATGACTTTGGCTATGGTTGTGTCTTTCAAGCACTGCGTCAATTTCTTCTCTCGCGTCCTGCTTTCTGTGCTACCTGCATCCATTCTCCTCCCTCACCATCACACACGTGTTCCAAGCTCCGTCACCTAGATATCGTGGGTCTTGTTCATTCAGAGGTTTCGCATACCCAAACCTCGTGACACTGCATTTTTTTTTCTGTTTTCGTTCTTTTGTGCGAGCGCTATTGTCTTGTTGGTCTTCTGCGCTACTACGGTCTCCCTCTAGAAACATATCTCTTCTTATCTCTCTCTTGTTTTTTTTTTTTAATTCTCCACATCTTCAGACCGACTCACGTGACCTCATGTCCAACGCGTACCGTGGCCAGCCCTCCCCAAACTACGGGAACTCCACCAAGCAGACCTTTGTTCAGACGGAGACCTCTGATCACATGCCTGACTTCTACCCCAACAGCTCTGCCCCCAGCACCGAGTACGATGCACAGGGCCGCCGCATCAAGAAGAAGTACACCACGACAACGGTCACCACCGTCACCACCACCACCATCCTGCTTCCCAACATGCAAGATGCGCTCGTGTACGAGCCTGTCACGCAGCACTTTGCCGAGTCACAGCAGCACAGCGGCCGCAACAACGCCGCACCGCCTGCGCTGACAAACGGCTCTGCGCCTGCTCAGATCGAGTACGGCTACGACAGCAACAGTGGACAGCTCACGGCGACCACGCACCAGCCGTGGACCTTCAAGCAGGAGAACACAGGCTACGTGCAGGAAGGCCAGCCACAGGCCCGCGCCCCGACGCTGCAGGAGCTTGGCATTAGCTCGTACTTTGACCGCAATAGCAGGAATGGGAGCAACGTACGGGGTGCGATTTCCAACAATGATTATGTGCGTCGCACCAGCAACGGCCAGCCACAGCCGTGGATTGTAGGGGAGAGCCGTGCGGAGGTGGAGGGTGGCGTGGGTGTGTACGCCCCATGACGCAGTCATGGCATCGTATGCATGGCATCGATGGGTGTGCAGTCCATTTACCGGCTGCTTCTCCGTCTTCATCGCTTGTAGATTTAGTTCTCTAATTGACTATTTGCTTCCCATTTTCGTTTTTTTATTCTTCGTTGTGTTCCCTCCACTTTTTTTTTCTCTCTCTCTCTTCTCCTCCTTCTCAACCACACTTCTCCTCGTCGCTGAGGATGACACCGTCTGTCTCCTTTTCTCTTTGCTTCTGTTTAGCTCTTCTCTTTGCCCTTTGGCGTGTCGCCGCACGACTAACCTTGTGCTGGTTTCAGGTGACTGACGTTTTTTTTTTTCTCGGCGTCTCCTCATGATTGAATCTCTCGTTCTTCTTTTCGATTTCATTGTGTATGTCTCCGGGCACGTTCTCATGGTTCAAACGTCCCTTTCTTTTTTTCTCTACCGTTGTTGGCGTTTACTATCTATTTCTTCGTATAAGGGGGCTGCGTTCTCAGACACGGTTGTGACGAGAATGCGTTTTCTGTTGCATTCTCTTTGTTCGTTAGGCCGTCCAACGATGAAGGGAGGGAGGGGCTCATCTCGCAGTAGTGGAATGTACGAACCCACCTACTTGCATCCCGTAGTTTCGCGTGCTCTCTCTCTCTCTCATCTTTTTTAAATCTTGTGTATTCGTGGTGTACATCCTGCCTCTTTATTTTTCTTCTCACCTTCCCCCTCCCCTCCCCTCCCCTTGTCACTGTATTATTTTCTACTTCGTTTTGGCTCCTTCGTTCATTCCACCCCTTCTTTCTTGACTGTCTTCTTGTGTTTGCCATCTGCGTATTGTCGCCATCCGTGTCTTTTTTTGCTTGTTTTCAAAATACCACGATTCATTCATGTCACGGCAGCCTCCACGAGCCACTTTTTTCTTTTCGCAGGCGGAGTTTTGGGCGTGCTTCTGAATCATACCTGACACCTTCTGCGCTGCTAACGCAATCCAGCGAGTCGTCTCCCTAAAGAGGGCCACTGGCAGGAGATCGGTTCATCGGTGTGCGGAGAGGGTGAAACGGGCTCTTGGATGCCCTCCATGTGTCTTTCTTGGTTCTCTCTTACCTGCGTCCTGGTCCTCGAGTGGCGGTATGCCGCACCCTGCGCGCACGCATTGTCGGCGAAATGAACGATTCTGCATGCCCAAAGATTTTTTTTTTTTTTTGGGTTTCATCCCCCGTACCTATCTTCTCCGCACCCCACAACATCGAACATCAAAGAAATTCGCGATTGAAAAAAAAACAAAGACAAGTGACAAATAGAGAAGAGAGGGAGCATTGGTGTTTAGGAAGAAGGAATACTGACAACGATCTGATTCACTGGCATGGGGAGAAAAAAACATCGACGCGGAGATGGGTGACAGCCCCTGAGCCGCCGTTCATCCTTTCCTTCATCCCAGGTGTGGTAGCAGCTCCAACGGAAGGCTTACTCTCACGTGCCGTTGACAGACGCGTGAAGGCAACAAGGCAACATCAAGGGAGAGCGACTCTTCACCATTTCACGACAGTCAGAATACACACACACAAATTTTTCACTCCACTACCTTTTCCCCTCCTCATCTTGAACAAGTCATTAGGTTCATTTCGGTACGCATTTCCTAGAAGAGGAAAGCAAAAATAAAATAAAATAAATAAAAAAGAGAAGAAGAGTGTCGAACGTCACGTAGACTTCTGCGCGCGCGCGTGTGTTTGTGTGGGCTCACGCGCACGACAAGCTGACGTTTCGCATCTGTTGAGATCCATTCTTTCATACTACCTGTACCATACTGTGCTTTACGTACACTGAGGGCTTTCGTCTCTGGATTTGTTCCCCCCTTCCTTTCACTCTTTCGTTGTCTTTCCATTTTTTTTTTTTGACTAGTAGAACCTCTCTTTCGAGCGAAAGCAAAAAAGGAAATCAACAAGAAGGTCAGACATCTACGCGCCCCGTTATTCCTGCTCTGTGACGATCTTGCAAACACGCGGCGCATCTTTCCCTCTATTTACCGCTTGTCCTCGGCTTTCGCTACCTTTTCTGCCTGTTTCCTTTATCATTCTTGACTAAGACGAACCCTGTCTCACCCAATCTGCGTGTGGGTCGTCCTCCTTCTCTTCATCTTCCCTTTTTTTAAAAAAAAAAGCTTTCCTACTTACTTTTCACTTCGTTTCTATCCTGTTTGTTCTTCAGTTAGTTGCTGTCCTCCCCCTTTCCCCCTATATCCGTTACAGATTGTTCATCCTCGTTCATCCTGTCTCCACCTTTGCTTCCGGGTCTTCTTTAAAATTTAATTTTCAATCGCGAGAATAAGCAAAAGCTGCTGCTTCTGCCGATTCGTCACGGCTACACTGCCCTACATTCTTTTCCTGTACCTCTGCGTTATTTCCACACACACACACACACACACACACACACACACACACACACACACACACACACATACACATCTTCACACAATCTTCCTTTTTTCTTTTTGTTTGCTTCTCCCTCACACTCTTTCTTACATTTAGATTTACACAGGTGACATTCCGTACACGACAGTGAAGCGTTTCCGCTCTCGTTTTGAGTTGTTCCATCATTTTTTCTTTTTTTTTCTTCGTGCCTCTGTTTATTCCTCCTATTTGCTTGCTGTTGATTTGGCTCACCTACTTCACTTCCTTTGTCAAAGAGTTTCTTTGTGTTTTGATCTCGTCCTGTTGAGTTCTTTCCATTCCTCATTGTAACTAATAGCTCTCAAGAAAAGAAAAAAGCCACAACAGAAGACCAAAGTCGCCCTGGTATACATCAATCTAGCGTGCACCATTCGTTTCCTGTTTTTTATTTATTGAAAAGCGCTAGCATCTTTTCTCTCTATTTTGTCGAAGCATTTCTTCTTCAACGTCGTGCCGATCTTAGAGGTAACTCAATCCGTCTTTTATTCACTCCTACACCCTACAGGCGGCCTCTGAACGGATCCCAGTGTCTGGACATTCTAGGCTTCTCTTCCCATCTCCTTCTTCTGCTTTCCTGTCCTTTTTTGCTAGTAGACTTCGCCGTGAAGGGAGCAACACGCTTTTATTTGTTTGATTCGATTTCGTTTCTTGTGTTGCTGCGCTACCTCTTCCGTCACGAGTGAGAACCTTTTTTCTTTTCTTTTTGAGAGGAAGTGCTTTGCTCGTATCAACGCTGCCACCAGCGTAACAGAAGGCCACTCAGGTGGAAGAAAAAAAAGATATACAGAAGGTGTGACCTCACCTGGACAATCTGCGCATGACTCGGTCACGCAGCCCACCCGCACTTGAAACCCAAAGTCGAGACGTGAAACACCAACCACCATCGAGTCCTGCTCCACCGCACGCCGCACCTCTCCTTTCTTCTGCCGTGCAACTCGGGGCACCCGCAGAGGCCAGAGGAATGCCAGCAGAGGCAGGTCCCAGCCCCATCCGCGACGGATCTCTGCCGGAGGCTCAGGGCGCTCGTGGGAATCCGGCCGACGTCCCCGATCGTCACCACCGTGACAGGCCCACAGGGATTGTGGTGAATGAGCAAGCGAGAGCAGCCCCAGTAGGCGTGGCGACACCGTCTTCTCTTGCTGTGCACGATACTAAGAATGGCGCAGGTGCTACCACTACCGGCGCGTGTCGAGACCCTCGCGCAGAAGAGAAAGGCGGACCCTTGCATGCTCCTGTCACCAGCGCCATGTCCCCCACGACGACACCAACCGCTGGTGGGCATCGCTACGAAGAAGGTGACTTTACCAAGAGCGACGCGTGGGACATGAGTGGGGAGCTGGGGAACTGGGAGCCGCCTGCTATCGCACACCACACCACAGAGCAGGTTTTGGCCGCTGCTGCTGCTGCTGCTGCTGCTGCTACTGCTGCCACCCCTCCTGCTGTGCCACAGCCACGGCAAGTAGGCGCGAGCAGTGCGCGGGGGCGTCGAGCCAGCGCGAGGAGCACCGCCCCAGCGTCCATGGGGAAACTGACCGCTCAGATGGCAACAACCTCGCAGGCTCCGCCACCGCCGCCGCAACATACTGCCCCTGTCCCCGCCCCAGCCGCGACATCACCTGCGACGGAGGTGCCCGCGCTGTTCCTCGATTTATCTCTCAGCACCGTCACTCCCTCAGCGCTGCGAGAGGCTCTGCCCAGCGGCCTCGAGGAGCACGCACGCGGTGCCCCCAAGGATACGGTGCGCGTGAATCCGTTTATGGCGACGCTCTCCGCCACGAACTCCGATGAGGACATGGACCAGCCCCTGACCGCACGGACCAAGGTCCCTGTGGCTCTTTTCTCCCATCCCACGCCCGTCGCCGCCGCCGCGACAGACGACATGTCACCGATGCCCCTCCCGGTGCGACTGAGCCCCAGCGTCAAGAGCAGCCATGACAGCAGCAGCCATGGGGCACCGGCCTTGACCCATCTCTCCCCCATCCAGCGCATGAAGCGAGAGGTGCAGATGGCCAGCTCGGGTGAGGGTGCTCGTTTAGCTCAGGCAGCTCATCTGGCGCCGGCCGCATCGCCACCACCTGTGGCGCAGGGGCTGGGCCGGGAAATCCAACCCATTAGGCCAAAGAGCAGCGAAGTCCCCCTTACCTCTGCTGTTGTACCAACGTCCGCTTCCCCACCACCCCCACGGCCAGCCGTGCCAGCCCCCGCTCCACAGACAGTTGTGGAGCAAGCGAAGCCTCAACCGCGTGAAGCGCCGCACCCGAGCGCCCCACCGCAGCTGCTGCACTCTTTAGCTGCGCAGCCCGTCCCTGCCTCACGCCCTCTGCGGCCGACTCCCCGAGTGGCCATTCTTTCTTCGGAGGAGGCCTGCGATCCGTCCGAGCCCGCTCCCGCCGCCGCCGCCCACACGAAGCGTCACCAGCACTCCCAGCGCGGCCTAGACGCCGAGCCACTGACCGGTGCGGCGACAAAGGCAACGCGGCAGTCTAGCGCGGTCAAGCGGGGCCGGCAGCGGCCGAGCCAGGCGTCACCGACAGACTTATCCCCACGGCCACCATCGCAGGGGGTGGTGTCTGCTCCTTCCTTTGGGTCTTCGGCTGCCCTGGCCCCGACGGTGGCCGCCGCACCCCTGTCTGGCATCATGGGCTCCCGCAGCTCCAACCTCTCCACGGTGCCCTCCACCGTCGGCTTCAGCCTGGGCCCTCCGCCCCCACCTCCACCTGCCCTACCGAGTGTTGCCTCACCTCCGCCGCTCTCGTCGGTGGAGGTGCGCGCCGCGGTGGATGACCTGGCGATGCCAACGAGCGGGCGCAGCGGCGGCGGCGGCGGCACCAGCAGCCTAGCCCGGGGCCGTCGTGCCACGACACAGGAACGCTCCCCTTCCTCCGTCACATTCTCCTCTGTGTCCCCACACTCCACCTCAGCCAGTGCACGCAGCACGAGCCCGCGGACGGTGAGCAGCGCAGGCGCGAAAGGCCCTAGCAGTGGACTGCGTGGGTTTGCTGCCCGCCTGAAGCTGCGGAGGGACCGCGCGGTGAAGAAGAAGATGTCTCGGAACAGTGTGTCTCCCTCTCCTCCGACGCCATCCACCGTGCTGGAGGACGTGCTGTCGCGGGCAGACGTGGAGGCGCGTCGTGCGCAGACCTCCGAGGCACAACAAGCTGCGCCACCCGCAGCGTCCCCTGTACCCGTAACCAGTCGCACAGAGGAAGGCCACGCCGCTGCGCGTGCAGCAGCGCCAACCGTAGCAACAAACGCATCCGTACGGGATAGCGTGACACATCCTCATGATGGAGTCACCGCCGCACAGGAGAGCTTTCCCAGCGTTGCCGCTCCAACAAAGGATACGAGTGCCTTGAACACGACCCAGCCACCGGCGGCGTCTTCGCCGTCACCGGCAAGCGAGCACTCTTCCCCCCGCCGTACGTCACACCTGTCTCCGCAAGCGGTGCTTTCTCCTTCATTGGCTGCCGCCCCCACAGTTGACGTGACGCTTCCTTTACAACCTCCACAAGCATCCCCACCATCGACACCGCTTTCCGCGGAGGTTGCCGCTCAGGGGCCTTCTCCCGCTACGTATTACTACTCTGATGAGCGGCGCGCTGCTGCGGCTGCGGGTGCCACCGCCAAGGCCTCCACGGAGGAGACCAAGAGCCCTTCTGGGCCGCGCCACCGGTACGCTGACGTGGACTCGCCCTCTCCGTATCGCACACCGTCACCACAACCGGAGAGCAGCAAAGGCAACTCCACACAGCCCGCCCCTCCCACAAGCGGTTCCCGCACCAGCCCTCGGCAGCAGCAGGCGACAGAAGCCCAGCCGACCGCACAGAAAACCAAGACTCCTACACCACCTCGGCGGCGCATGTCGCCGGAGCACCGCGCCCCTCGCCCCATCACACCCTACTACTGCACCGATGGCGTGCACACGTTTGAGCTTATCCCCAACGAGGACGAGTGCCTTCGCGTGGACGAAAGCGGCGCCCCCACCACCCCACCTGCCCAGCCCTTTGCGTACGATGCGACACAGCAGCGCTACGAGCCCCCGCCACAGGCGCGGCGCCGCTCTACCACGGCCACCGCGGGGCCTGCGGGTGCTGCAGCGGGCCACAGGCAGCAGGCACCTCCTCTGTCCTCGCAGCAGGGAGGCCAAGGAGCCTTTGCATTTCAACAGCAACCGCCACCCCCACAGGCACCCTCCGCACCCGGTGGCGCGAACTACTACGGCCGTTTCTTTCAACAGCAACAGCAGCACCCGCAGGACCCAAGCACTGCGGCGGCGAAAGCAGCAGAGGCCGCGCGGAACCGACGCAGCCACGCGCCGGGGACCTCTCCCAGCCCTGCGCCTGCTCCTAATAACAGTGAGCCCAGAGGAGGAAGCGACAAGGCCCCTACGCACAGCGTCATACCGCCTTCAAAAGAAGTGTTACCACCTCGAGAGGTCCCGTCCCCTCAACGGGAATCCCCGCAACCACCACCACCACCACCACCACCATCCGCAGCCGAGGTGACACCCCCACCGCCGCCCGCCACCACGGTGCGCGCGAGCCAGCAGTTCCAGCAGGCGTACGCTGTTGCGGGGCAGCGCGTGTCGTCTTCACCAGAGCCCGAGCCTGTGCCCGCCTCGCAGCCGTTGCCGCCCCCGCAGCAGCCGCAGGGTGCCGCGCCGCCTTCCAACGGACGTCGCCACACTGCTCCTGGCGGAGCTGCTGCTGCAGCTGCAGCGGCCGAGGCCGCACACCAGGCGCACCCCTCCGTCCGCGAGTCCCAGCAGCAAGAGTATCACCCGCTCCCCGGTAACGTGTTTGGGGTGGGGGCCGGCCTGCTATTCAGCCTCGATACGTTGCGCTCCCCCGAGATTGATCGCAGTCCTTCTTCGTCACGACAGCAGCAGCAGCAGCAACCAGAAAACGCACGTCGCGAACAGGAGTTGCCCACGGATGAGACAGCACGAGAGAATCCTCAGCACAAAGCACAGCAGCAGCGCGGTAATGATTTCTTTGTGGAGGCGATGCCGCCGTCTCTAGACCGTCCTGAGCCGACTGACAGCAGCCCTGATAACCGTGTGGGCGAGAAGGGCGGCGCTGAATATCGAGGAGAGGCACAGGACACCAAGGTCAAAGTCAATGTTCCGCCCACAGACTCTGCGGCGCCCGTGCCAGGCGCCCGAAACACCATAACTTCCGATGGTAAAACCAAAGGAGGACATGGTAATCCCTACCAGAGCAACGGCACCCTCGCGAGCATGTACGCCACCACCATTGGGGAGCCGAGCGTGCAGCTGCCGTCGGCGCTGGGAAGCCCGGTGGCAGGGCTCGGTATCCCTTCCCCAACCCCAGGCAAGCGCTATCCAGGGGCCTCCCCTGGTGTGGAGCGGAACTTGCAAATGCTAGACGAGATCGTGTCCCCGGGGAAGCGGCAGCGGCTGAACCCGCCTCCGCCACTTCCGCGCCAGCCGCAGCGAGCACCACTGCGGGCGCGCACGGCAGCACCACGCAGCACTCTGGCGGAGCGCCATCGACAAAGTCAAAAGCAGCAACAAAAAGCACGAGAGCAGCAAGCACAGGGAGCCGCCACCGCCGCACCCCCTGTCATGCCTGGAGCACCACCCCAAGCCCAAGCAGCGAGGACCAACACGTTTCAGGAACCCGCCCCGCGCGCCTCGCAGCCACAGAGCCACCATACGGCCCCTCCGCCACCTCCGCCACCTCCGCCACCTCCCCCTCCGCCAGCGTACGCCAATGCAGCCCCTGTTCTGGAGCGCCTGCCGAGCGCCACGCCCAGCGCCACCTCTGGCAACACCCCAATGCTCGGCCCGCAGCGCACGCCACCAGCGCCGCCGCACGTGACGCACTACGCGGCACACGCCTCCTCGAACGCTGTCCGCTGGGAGAGCCTTGGGCGCAATCCGGGCGGATTGGACCGGCACCGACACATGCCAGGGGCCCAGCCCACGTACGGCGGGATTCGGCCCAGCCCTGAAGGCAGTGTGGACGGCCGCTCCAGCGAAGCGTCGGCCCCGTATTCTGTGGCATCCACCGCCTCAAGCCACGCCCAGCGGCTGCAGGATCGCCTGGGCCGCCGGAGCGGACTTCCCTTGAATCGTGGGGGTGGTCCCCACACGCTCGGGGCCTGGGCAGCCAGCCATGGCATGTCACCACAGCAGACGCCCTCGCTGGGCCACGGCTACGGTCTGGCATCCAACGCTTCGACCTCTGCGCCTCGCACGCCACCGCCACCTCCCGTGGTTGGCGACCCGCTCGCGACGGCGTCGGCCTACCCTCGCTCCCCTTCATCCACTCACCCATTCGGTCCCTCCGGGGTCCGAGCGGCCGTCCCGACGCCAGCGCACACCCCCGCCCGCGGTCCCACGCATCTGAACCCGTTGCCCGTGGGGCGGAGTAGCGACACACGGACGCCGCCGCCTGCGTCGCGGCAGCGTCGCACCCCACCCGCGCAAGCTGTGGCGGATATTTTCCCGTTCACCACCTCCACCCCTGGCACGCCGGGTTCGTCGGCGGCTGGGGCGTACCTTCGGGGTCGGCCCATCTCCCCGACGGTCTCGGTCGGCTCCACGACCTCGTCGAATAACTACTACCGCGTGTACCACCACACGAGCCCAGGGAAGGCCTCTCGACTCGCCTCCCTCGATTCCGCTGGCGCCGCGTATGCCTTCACGTCACCCGCAACGGGCGCGGGCTACGGCTATGAGGCAGAGGTCTCCGCTCCGCAACCGTCGCCTTCCCCCTCGAACGGCGGCTCTACTGCGCCTTACTGGGCGGGGTACCCGATGGGCGTCCGCAGCGGCGTGGCGGGAGGCTTCGCCACCGCGGGAGCACCGCTGGCGCACACCGGGAACCCACCTCACCACCCTAGCAACCACTCCCGCGCGGAGGGCACCAGGGACGGCAGCCGTCTGCCCGTAGGGGATACCACGAACCCGTACCTTGGGGATCCACAAAACAACGCCCCGCCTGCGCCGGCGGGCACTTCACCACAGTCGCTACCACAGCAGCAACAGCAGAAACAACAACAGCAGCGCAGACGCCACCTTAAGGCACAACCCATGCACGATCGCCGCGGCGAGTCGCCCGACCCGCGCCCGGTCGCACCGACCCTCACCGCGCCGCACCGCCAACCGGGGCCACACGTCCCGCCGCCTACGTCCGCGACAGGTGCTGCCCGGCGCCCCGTGACGGCGTCTGCCTCCCCCGTTCCTCTGAATCCGTATGAAGGCAGCGGCCAGGGCAACCAGACCTCGCCTCAGGCGGGCCAGAGAGCTGCGAGGGCTCGAAAGCCAACGTACTTGCACCAACTCTTCGCCCAGTCACCCGCCTATGGGGCGACAGAACGTCGGACCTCTCCACCGGCACAGCCGCAGCACGAGCAGCAGCCGCCACCCTCGAGTGGTGGTGGTCAAGGTTACGCGAACACGTATCAGGCAGCGCGCGGTGCGGGCATCGGAGCGGGCATGGCGGTGGGTGGAAATAAGGCTGCCCGCGGGCGAAAGAAACCAGCGCCGCCGGTGGCAAGCATGGCGCGGCAGGCTTGGGGCCCATCGTAAGGTGTGAGAGCAGGAGTAGCAGTGCCCCCCAAGATGCACGCTGCTTTATAAAACCATGAACATGGTATTTTGTGCTCTTAGCTCCTTCCTGAAAGATAGGGAGGACTCTTCCTTCATGTTTGCGGCGTTCTCATTTGTTATTTAAGGCTCTTCATTTCTTTCTGTACAATTTTTTTTCCTTTGGGTTTGCCTTTCTTGTGCCGGCCATGGCCTCACGCGCTATAGAAGGGAGGAATGCTCGCACAGGGTACCCCGAGCCTGCCCAGCGAGGTCCTTTTCTTCCTCTCCTTTCGCTTCTTCCTCGCCTCTTTGTATTTGCTCACGTGTAGCCGTTTGCCCTCATTGCTTTTCCTTGCTCTTTAGAATTTCATTCTTATTCTTGTGACATTTGTTTTTCGCTTTCGTTCCTCCCATCCCCCTAAAAAAAAGCTATTTAGAGTACACTACCTCATCTTGTTCAACTTCCACCTTTTCTGTTGTATTTCATCTTGTGAAAGCTTACAGAAAAAAACCACCACAACAAACCCTCTCCTTCTACAGCAGCGCCGATAAGGTCACCTCCACGGCGAGACTCCTTCAGTATACCTGCACATCCACATACAGAAACACAATTCAGCAATGAAGAGCAGCGATATCAAAGAACTTTGCATTTTTCCCAGGTTCACGCCAAGGTAGGAGTAAGAAGCTTGTACGGGTGCTGGTGGTCCCTGTCGCTGGAGCACCTGGCAGAGAGAGAGAGGAGGGAGGGATTGGGAAACCTGTCAGCGCGCAGTAGGGAAAAAGATCTACACTGTCTTCACCCGGTGGGAAGTGCTCAGTCGATTGGGCAAGTCCGCTTCGTTTTTCGCGATTCTCGTGACGAATTCTGTGACTGTGCAGACATGCATATGCCAAGCCATACGCATCTACATTGCGTTTTCGCTTCATGCATCGGCAATGTTTCGCACGATGCAGAGTGAATCCCAGCGTGGTCAAGCGACCTGTCTTCTTCCTCTCCTTTTCTCTCATTCTTCGTCTCATGCGGTAGGTCGTTATTACTGCTTTTACCTTTTCTTTTTCACCTCACACTTCTTCAAAAACAAAAAAGTACACGTTCTTTCGTTTTTTCAGAACAGCGTCTTCTTTCTTTATTGTATCTCTCCCTCCCCTTTCCTCTTCCTTCCTCCCCCAGTTAAACGGGCAACCCATTATGCTCGGGAGCGAGCTCTTCGAGAGCTCCCAAAAGGATGCCGATGAGCTTCCCATCTTTCTTCGGGAGGATGTAGACACAACGTCTACAACAAAATCACCGTCAAAGCACACTGGCAACGCAGCCCCAATGGAGGGCACAGACGCAACAGAAACCTCGCGAGTCAAACAGGATGCTGCCGTGTCAGAGTCGCTGGTAGCGGCAGACGTAGTGCGTGAAGTCACCAGCAAAGAGCAGACCGACCTGCTTCATTCACGTAGTGCAGCCTCTCCTCCTGCAGCGGCTGAGGCATCGTTTCAACAAGACGCCCAGACACCGCCCGCAAGCGCGGAGGCCAACGCCATCACCGCTGCGGGCTTCACCTCAGCAATGGAGACCACCACAGCAGCAGAGGGTGACGAGCCCGACGGTGATGTCCATGTCGAGGCCCCGGACAGTAACGGCAATGTCAACCCGGTTGCTCGGGTGCCACCGTCGCTTTCTGCGACTCCGCCTGTGGCCCAGACGGTGAGCGCCGAGGATGTCAGTGACGGCGGCCTCCACTCCGCGCCGTTTCTCTCCCCATCCCCTGTGCTTGCAGAAACAGTGACAGGTCTGGAGCAGCCGGATGGCGGGTTTGCTGCTGCGCCAACCATAGCCAGCGAGCACCCATCCACCCCAGTGGCAGGGACGCCAGAGAGGGAGGGCCCCGCACCCGCCTCGGCTGGAGCAGCGCACGCTCATAGTGCCTCCACACGGGCGGAGGATTCCGTGCTCCATGCCGGCACGCCGATCGGAGCGGTAGCGTCAGATGCCAAGACGCCTTCGCCCACCACGGAGGCGCCACCGAGTCAATCATCCGGCAACGCGCTGCCAGACTTTGATGATGCGCCGCGCACCGCGCAGACATACGAGGACAACAGTGATCTTGACGACCCAGTTGACCACGGGCAAGCCACAGACGATGGTCCAGCTGAACGGCCAGATAGCGAGCACGCGAAGGGAGCGTCGGACGAGCACCCCGAAGAAAGCGCCACATCACACCCGCCGCCAGCCGTGGACGCACCACCAGCTGCGCTGGCAAGGGCGACCCCTGTGGGAGAGGACCACGTACCGCTGTCTACCCTGCATCCTGTCCCGCCCTCTCGTGAGAACCGCCTCCATCCCTCCGTCCCGAGCAGCCGCGGGCCGCGCGACGGGCGACCGTCTTCGGGCCTGCGGAGCCTCTCATCCACCCGTGTTAAATCCAGCGCGAAGCATGCGGCACCCAAGAACTTCACCACGGGATCGAGCACCACCTTTTTCTTTGACAAGGAACGACACAAGAACATTGGCGTGGGTACCGTGGGCCTCTACGCCTCGCGCGCGGTCCCGGTCTTCGCCGAGACCTTCTCCACCCGTGGACCGCAGGCCCCACCCCCGCACGGGGTGGCGGACGAGGACGCGTTGGGCCGCACGTACTACACGAGCACCTTCTACAGCGTCCCCACGCATGGCGCCATCGCGGCCTGGGATGCAAAGGAGCGGTCGTACGTGGAGTGGCGTGACAGCCGACTGGCCCGCTCCTTGTACCGCACGTACGAGGGGTCCTACACGGCGCGTCGCCGTCCCCACGGTTCGGGCGAAGGCAGTGGTGATACCGGGGTTGCCGCTGGCAGCTCAGAGGAGGGAGGCAGAGGCCGCCACCGTGACGGGCCGCGCAGGGATCGGCGCCTCTTTCCCGTGCGGGGCGCGGACGGCCTCGGCAACACGGCCCAGGCTGAGTTCGGGGCCGATGGGCTGCCCAGGGACTCGGAGACCTTTGAGCGGGACCGCCTCCGTGCCATGGCAGCGGCACGGCGTGCGAAGGCGGAGGCGCGGTCGCAGCGCATCGAGGCGCAGTCCAACGAGCTCCTTGAGCGCCGCCACCGCAGCCGCTACGGCGAGGCCGTGGACCTGCCCCCTGCCTACTACGAACGGGTGTGGGCGGTGTTCCCTGACAAGAAGACTCCAGACGACATCACCCCAAAGGACCACGCCGCTGCCTGCGCTTTCGAGAAGGCGCAGCGCGCACAGCAGCGCGAGTTTGAGGAGGAGCGTCGACGCGAGGAGGCGCAGAAGATGAAGGAGGAGACGGCAGCGCAGCTCAAGGCATCGCGGGTTGCCTCGCAAGAGTACCAGGACCAGCTCATGGAAGGGCTTCCCCGGCTGACCCGCGTGACGGCAGAGGCGCGCCGCACCGATCGTGAGGAGCACGAACGTGAGGCCGCCAAACTGAACAAGGCCGAGCGCGACGCGAACCGAAACCTGTACGCACAGCTGGAGCGCGCGGAGGCCGACGCCGAGACGCAGCGGCAGCGCGGGCTGCAGGAGAAGGTGGGTCGTGTGGTGGCGCATCGAGGCGGGGCTGGGGTGCGCGATGGCAGAGCGCTGCTGTCACGCCCTGGGAGCGCGAAGCGTGGCAAGGTCACACGGCCTCCTTCTGCAGCACTCGAGCGCACCGACCGCGAAGGAACGGCTGCCGCGCCCGCCACGCCGGCAGAGGAGGAGGGTCACGAGGCTGTCACCGCCGTCCCTGCCGTGTTTCAGCCTACCTCCACCAACTTTTTCGCTGAAGTCAAGTCCTGGCAGCAGTGCTTCCAGTCGCCCAATGTGGCCCCACCCTCGGGCGCGGATTGCGCGGTGCGCCGCGACTGGTTGCGCCAGCTCGACGCGGATCGCCTTCAGTTCAAGCAGGAGACGGTCACCATGGAAAGAGAAGAGCGTCCGCAGCGCATCGGGGCCGCGCGTGAGGCGCAATATCAGAAGGTACACCAGGCCGCCGAGGACGAGCGCACGGCCAAGCAGGCCTTGAGCACGCAGGCCGCCACCACCAAGCAGCGGTGGAGCATGTACGCGGGCAAGACGCATGAGGCGCAGCGCCAGCAGCAGGGTCGGGTGCGCGCGGCGCGAGCCGCCAAGGAAGAGGACCGTCGGCAGCGCGCCGATGACCTGCGGGAACGCGAGCGTAAAGCAGATGCCGCCGCCGCCGAACAGGAGGAGGCTGAGCGCGCGCAGCTACGTTCCTTGGTTGCCACGGCAAGGGGGTAACGACAGGTGAAGTGTGACACACACACACTCCGCATTTCCCGCTTTCTCTTTTCTCTGTTATATTCATTTTGTTTGTTCCCCACCTCTCTTTCTCTCTCTCTCTCTCGATCCTGTCGCTGGCTTTCGGAATACTCCTCCCCCCCTCAAAGCACGTAAATCAACCAAGACTCCTCCCCATCCAGAAAAAACATGTGCGATTCCCTAGCGGTCTTTATTAGAAAAGCGGGATAGGTCATGTGCTGTGCAACCACGTTTTTTTTTCTCTTTCTGAAATATGTAACAATGAAGCCTTTGCATATGTCAAAACAATGTATCTTTTTTTTTTTTTTCGGCTTGTGCTTGTCATGCTCTTGTAGCGTACCTGTCCGCGAACGTTTTTGTTTTGTTTTTGTTTTCGCTAAAAAAAACTTTTTACGGCATGTAAATGTGTTTCGTCAATATGGAAAAAGAGGAAACATAAGGAGGAAAGACAACAAAAAACAACAACAACAACAATAAACAAACTTCGACTTGTGGTTCGCTCTTCGCGTCTCACAACTTCCCACGTGTCTATTCCTCTCAACCTATCGCCCATGTTCACTTTTGTTTCTTCTGTTTTGTTTTTCTTTCTCTGTACATATTGGAATCGTTCTTTTTTGTTTTCTTCTTCTTCCCGACTTCCCTCTCTCTCATGCTTCTTCCAAGCGCGCGCGCTCGGAAAAATTAACATGAAACCTATCTGACTCGGACGCCCGCCGGAAGCCTTGAGGAGGCCTCGCATGTGTGTGTGTGTGTGTGTGTGTGTGTGTCTAGATCTATCGGTATCTCCCCTCCCCTATTCTCGGTGCTTCGTCGTTGCCAACACGAGATAGACGAGGTGATGAGGTGACTGCAGAAGACTTCAGCCCATGCGTCCGTCACCTGCGTGTCGCACTCGTCGATGGAGGGAAGTGCGAGGAAAAGTAGAGGCGATTCTTATTCTTCCGACTCCTTTGCAGGGGAGCGCGCATGAAGGAGTGGATACACTGTGAAAGCCTCCATGCAGAAAACGAAAGTGTCATTACAGCAATGCCAACCGGCTCTTCCTCTCCACCTCGTCTCACATTCCTTCTTCGACTTTTTTTTCCTTGCTTTGCGAAACATCAAGCAGTGCGCCTTGCGTTAGTGTTGTACGTTGTGTTAGTTTCTGTTTTTCTTCCCCTCTTTTTTTCTTTTCGTTGGTTAACGAACACCAGTAGTGCTCTTAAGGATCACTTTGGAGGGTTTCTCCGTGTTAAACGTAACCGTCGTTATCGTCTCTAACAATCTTGCCTTTATTCCTAACGTTTTTCACCCTCTTTTCTTTTTTAAGACCTTATCTGCATCGTTAGGAATATAGAGTTACATTTCTCAACCTTCTTATCATCTCGAATCTTTATCGCTTACGATCAAAAAAAAAAAGAAGAAACTAACACCCATAATCTTTCCATATTAATACGAATAAGTATACTTACCACAAAAAGCAAAGAAAAGAGATTGCAAAATATCGTTGGAAACATTAGCTCCTGCTCACCGCTGCGGTCTTCTCCGACTTCTTTGCTGTTCCTTGGCAGCTCGGTTGAACCAGACACAGTCAGGCGAGTGTGCAAGACGCGCATCAGTAACCGCCACAGAAGGACAGCAACAAGAGTCACAACCAGAGCAGACCATCAAGGCATCCGTAGCACATATCTATGTTGTCGCCCACCTCCGTAGCGAACCTCATGCGTCGCGCAGGTCGCACAGCGGCTGTGGTGTCGGCTCCAACGGCGCTCGCGGTTGCTTCAGTGCAGGCAGATGGCCCCTCGAGTGTGTTGTGCGGCCGGCGGCCCTTCACCTCTGGCCGTCCGCCACACCGCTCAGGCACCACCGGTAGCGGGAACAGCAATGACGGTGGAAGAGGTGCACCAGACTTTGCTTCCCTCGCGAAGGAAGCCCTGCGGACAGCCGCGGCGGCTTCTACAGAAGGCGCATCAGCCTTCTTCAAGCCGCAAGCGACGTCCCCGCTGCATGCGCTGCGTCCCCCCTCCCCCCCGACAGCATCCGACGCCCTGCCGTTTGGTCAGCTCAACCGCGGCAACCGAATCCACAAGTACGTCAATGCGAATGTAGCACCCGCCGCACGAGCCCCACCGGGACGCGACGCAGACGTCTCCTCGCAGACAGCTTCCACGCGTGATGCGTCAGCAGGAGTTGCCGCAGAGGGGGCGGTGACGTCCGCGCCGCCCATGAATCTGGACAAGCTCATGCGCACGCATCGTCGGCCCCCCATGGCTAGCAACAACACCAGCAGCCATGACGGCAGCAATGCGAGGGCTAGCCCGCCGATGGAAGCAACCAGCACATCATCCGCGTCCACGACGGTGGAGCGCGCCCAGGCTGCGATTGCGGCGGCCGAGCGCCAGAAACACACCACTGCGCAGAGCAGCAGCAGTGGCAGCAGTAGCGGTGACAGCGCTTCTACCAAGCAGCATCACGGACACGGCCCAGGTGGTGGGGCATCCGGCGCGGCGTCGTCAGAGGGGAAGGCAACGTCGGCGGCCACCCCTTCCACCACCCACGTAGGCCATCACCAGCAGCTTTACCGAGAGCATTGCACCATTGGCTGGGCGCCGTCCGAGTTCTACGATGTGGTCGCCGATGTGGCGCGGTACCCCACCTTCTTGCCTTGGTGTCTGGAGGCGCAGGTGCACAGCACGCGCCCCGTGAGGCTGCCGGCGAGCGTCGTGAAGCAGAAGAGCCCGCATTACTTTACTACGGTTGTGCAGCCGATGCTGGAGGCGCGGCAGCGCGCCGACGCGGAGGTGACCGAGGAACACTTTATGGTGGACGCGGAGGAGATGACGGCCACGCTCTGGGTAGGGTTTTCTTTCTTCAAGGAGCATTACACGTCACGCGTGACCTTGCTGCCAGGGGCCCACATCACGGCATCCCTTGCCGACGAGTCCACGAGCACGACGGCGGCCGACGGTGTGTCTGCCACAAGCAGCCAAGACGAGGGCCTGTTGGCGTCCTTGTTCCGCAAGGCGGCCGATTCCACCGGCGTGTCTGCGGTGAAGAAGTCAATTCTCAAGTCCCTCATCTGCGAGTGGGACTTCATCCCCATTGAGGGGCGCCACCACGCCGTCGAGGTGTGTTTCTCCGTCTCGTTTGAGTTCAAGAACCCCATGCACGCCAAGATGATCATGAACAACATCGTTTCCCTCATGACGCGCAGCTTTGAGCGGCAGTGCGAGCGCTTGTACGGGCCGCCGTCGGCACAGAAGCAACCGCTACCGCTTCCCACCCTGTGAGCTGTCATGGGGCGCTGGAAACGCGGAGCGTTGGAGAGAGGGGGTGTGGTGCATAGGTGTTCCCCCCTACTCCCGCCTTGTGAGAATGTCCCATGACGGTGGAGGAGGCAAAGCATAAACCATGAGGAAACAAAAGTGAAGAAGAGAGACAATAGCAAAATAGGAACACCAGAGAAGAAGGGCTCAACGAGGCGTGTGCGACAGGAGCTCCATCCGCAACAAGGGAGCAACGGAAGGGCACACAAAGGGGCGAGGAAGGCCGAGCGTGCGGCTGAGCAACGCGCGATAAAGGCGGCCTACCCTGTTCCGTGCCTTCTACCGTCCCTTCACGTTGGTTTTTTTGTTTTGTTTCTTTTTGCCCTACGCTGTCATCTTCCCTTACCGATGATCCGAGACTGCTTTGAAACTCTCAAAGAGCAGAACAAAACATGCACACGGCGGTGGCACAGCGTCATGACGGGTGGGAGGAGTCACCCTGCTTCACCGTCGCACCTTTGTCCCCTCATCTTTTCCTCTTTTGCTGGACGTGGGGTGATGCTCCTGGTGCCGTCCCTCTCCCACCCTCACTTTCTCGAGGTGCAATTTCACTTGGAACAAGCACGCTGAAAGGCCGCTACAGAGAGAGAGAGAGAGAGAAGAAAAAAGCAACAGAGGTAATTTTTCATGTTCTCTGTTTTTTTTTTGTTTAAATGCGGCGTCTATGGCATCAGTTTGTCTCTTTTTATATTTCGTCTCAGTTGAATGGTGGAAACGAAAGGAGGTGAATGTCTTTCTCAAGCTCTTTGGTGTCTCTCCACCAGCCCTGTGTATTTTGACTGCTCGCGCACACACTTGGTGTGGCGCAGTGAACCCTCCCCTTACCCCCTGCCCTGTTCAAAACATGAAACGAAAGGACTCACACCCGCAACGCCAACATCAGCAATACGAGATACCAAGGGAGAGAGAGAGAGAGAGAGAGCAGTTGAAAGAAAGAAGACCAATAACGTCTTTGGCAATGCGGCTGTGAGGTCTGCACTCCTTCCTGAGTGCTTGCATTGAGGCATCGCTGCCCAACAATGGCGTGGACTGCGTCCGTGTGTCTCTCTGTGTGTCTCCCTTTATTGGTGTGACGACGGCGCCTGTGCAAAATGCGTCCGATGGATATGTGATGCTGTGGCGTGGTGAAGGGAAGACCTCACCCGCAGCTTCGCAGGGAGCGAGAAGGGGGACATCACAGGGAGGTGACACCGTGAATGAAACACAAGGAACGCTTTTGTTTCCCCGTACACATGCTCTCACCACACGTCTGTCTCACTGAAATCCTTTAGGTCGTGCGCTGCGTAAGCATCTCTGTTTTTAGTCAAACTTGTCCAAGGCGTTACCGTGCGTCGGGACTGTTCACGCTCTCCACCACAGCTACCAGGAAGTGTTCCTTTCTTTAAAAAATCGTCATTCGGTATCAAAGCCGACGCGAGGGTAAACATCCGCATTCCATTCCTCGTTTAGACCCTATTGCTTCCGCATTCTGAGTAGCTCCGTTTCTCTGCTGTGCCGTCACGGCTGCTCAAACCCAGTGGAACCGAACGCCCTCGCGTAAGCAAGCGTCGCCACTACTAGTACTACCACTCTTAGTGCCAATCTTTTCCCGTTGCTTTCTTCTGTGTTCCGTCCTTCCCCGTATCTCTCTCTCTCTCTGATTTGTTAAACATCAAAGGCGGTTGCTTCTTCATTTTTTTTTCCCGACCTCTGAGATTCTGAGCCACAGAAGCTCTCACTTTTTCTGCTCTTCGTAAACATCCTCTCTGTTAGGTTTAGTGCCCTCGCTCGCATAACCGCTGGAAAAGGAGAACAAGAATCCGAACCCATCACTCTCCCTCCTCTCGTCATGTCGAGTGCAGATGCAGCAACAGCAGCGACAAGCCAAAGAAAAGGGAAATCACACAGCCCCAAAGGGAACGGAGATTATTCCCCTGACGCTACCCTGAATCGCGACCCTGACAGACTATCCGTAGGACAGAGGGAACCAATTTATCCGACCGACGAGCCTGTACCCGCAGCACACCATGATAGCATCTCGACCGTCCCGGATTTCATTCGGTACAGCAGTTCGAACGGTCGGTACGCGTGTCATGTCGTCTTCCGCATTCTTGTCTTGCTTCTGTCCGCCGCGGCGGTTGCGCTGACTTGCGTGTCTTACGCTTTCAGTTGGGCGAAGGTGGACGTCCTCGTGGGTAGCCTATTCTTCTCTTCCGCCACATTCGACATTCACCTGTGGAAGCTGGTGACAGCACAAGGGAGCTTTATCCGGTTTGACAACAATAATCAATGGGTGAGTATCGGCACCAGTGTGTGCATGATTCTGTGTCTCGCGTTCGCCGTCGTGGCGATGGCCCTGGCGCTGGCGCTGTCGATTATGCGGTGCGTGCACGAAAAGAGGCGACGCGATGACGATGTAGAGCGGGAGCGTGCGCTTGAACGGGATCGCCAGGCTGCTGCTGAGGCTGCTCGCCAACGCCAGCAGCGCCGTCAGCAACAGCAGAATGCATCACCAACCCATCCTGTGCCATCACACGATGGTGCGGATGCGGATGCGGCGGCGCAGGGGAAAGGATTTGACGGCGCGGCCAAGCCACACAAAGCAGCGACAGCGCCTGCGAGTCCCCTGCCCGAGGGCAGCAACCAGCGTTACGAGCAGGCTGACGACGTCCCTCCCGTACGGAGCAGCGGCAAGCCCGCCGCGTACTACATCCAGCGTGAAACGCGGCGCCGCCAGCTGGACTTCAACGTTGGCGTGGCGACGTTTGTTTTTCTCGTGTGCACCTTTATCACAGGCGTGATTGCGCTCGTTTACTTTGGCATCTGGGTGAACTCGGATGCCCTAGGTGACGCCCTGGAGGACAATCTCGAGGACGGCGGCACGGATCTGGATGACGACGACATTAACGAGAACTCTAGCGTGGAGCTTCGACTTGGGTACTGGATAGTGATTCCGGCCGTGGCTGCTGCTTTGCTGGCGTTTGTTTTTCTCGTGATTCCTGCCCTCACAGGGTTCCGCCTCTGCGGCCCGCAACGAGTTCGCCGAGGCAAATCTGTGAGTAGCGAGCCCGACAGTGGCGAGCATGAGATGGCACCCCGGCCGGACCGCTATCACAACGCGTCCTCTGCGTACCCGCAGGAGCGGCAGAACCCTCCTACGGGTGGAGAGGGTGGCGCACCGGCCCCTGCTGCGAACACGGGCAACCCACAGGCCATGCGAGGCATTCCCGTCGCGTTACCTGGCCCTCCTGTCGATGACCTCGAGGTCGGAGGTGATGACCAGCACGCGGTGGAAGGCAAGGCGCAGGGCTACGACCGCCGACCGCGCGAGGAGCGCGAGGCTACCGCCCCACCCCCTTATGACGACATTGAGGACGACGGAGGCTTGTACCAGCACCCGTATCTGCCCAACGCAGGGACAGGGGAGACGGCGGACGATGGTGAGGCTCCCGAGACGCAGGCGGCGCGTGCTCGGTCGGCAGCACCCCCTGCCACGGCCGCCCATAACCGTTGACGCTGCTGGATCTGTCCTCCCTTCTCTCGTCGTGTGTCTGCGCAGAGAGCAAGAAGCGCACGAGGCTAGACCCTCCCCCTGCGCATGCGGAGGATTCAGAAAAGGAAGGCGACAAGCATGCGCCTGCTGCGTGTTTCGCGACGAAAGGAGCATCAGTAGTGTTTGCGGAATCGCGGTTCTATTTATCCTTGTGTTTTCTCTCTTTCTAAAAAAAAAAAAAAACAATAATTTTATTCTGTTTTGTGTTTGCTTCTTCTGTATCCGTCTAAGGTCCCTTCAAAACTTGCTTTGTGTTCTTCTGCCCTCTCCCGGCTGGTGGAAATCAAAGGAATGCGGGCAAGTGGTCCCATGTCGTTGCGTCGTAGAGTCCCTTTCCTCTCATGAGCGTTCGTTTCATTTCGGTTCGCTTCGCTTCGTTTCGTTTTCTCGCTCCACTGACTTTTTTCTTTCTCTTAGCGTTGACAACCTTATTAAACCTTTGCTTCTGGTGCCCATGACTTGCTTTGCCTCTTTTTTTTTTTTAATGTTCCTCAATTTTTCACGTTAAGAAAGGCATTTCGCGACTACGTGCCCCCACCGCTCACCTCCAGATGACTCCCATTTCTAGGAGAACCCTTCCGGCCGGCAAGGTACATCTGGCCGGTGGCGAGGAGTATGGGAGCCCGGTAGGGGGTGTGCCCTGTGCCTCTGTGCAGGCAGACGCCTGACACCCTTTAGCTGGCTACCCTTCTCCATTCCACCACGAAATCTCTCTGGCTTTCGTTGGTGCTTCGGTTTCTCTGACACGCACTAACACGCACACACACACGCAGGCACGGATGCGAAGAAGGAACATATCGTAGATCCTCTTTGCCATTCCTCCCGCTCTCGCCCCACTGTGTGATGTGTGGGCACCACAAGGTGGGGATGGACTTGTGCTCCTCCTGCCGTTGTTTCTTTTATGTTTTTTTTCTTTGCTGTTATTTCTGGGTCCGGGTGACGCATGCGTATCGCGTTTTGCACTCCCTGGTCAGCAAATGGCATCCTCACGTGTTTACGCCATGAGCGTTTCCTTAGGATTCAAGGTGATCGTCCCGTGCTGGAGGCGGGGGTAGCCGAAGCTCTTGGCGGAGCTCACCACCCACCCTTCCTGTGCCCAAATTGAACTTATGCATGGCTGCGCGTCCTCTTTTCTCCGGCCTTGAGGAACAGAGAGAGAGAGAGGGAGTGGGAGGGAGGATCCGTTCATCGGGCAGAAACATATTTTCCCTTCCGTATATGTAGTACGTGCAACCAGTTCCCTTCTTGTCTTCGCACACCAGTTACGATTCCTTCACTATGACACGCTCGCTCGCTATTCCTGTCCATCGCTACATATTCACCACCCATGCCGCTACCATCACCACGGTTCATGAGAAGCGAGAGAGAAAAGAAAAGAAAAAAGAAACAGTTCGGTTACAGGCGCCGAATGCGCTACAATATCAATGACGAATGAGGGAGAGAGGAGGGCAGAGAGAGGAGAACGAGGTGGGAGGGCAAGATGTCCGTTCCTTCTCCCTTCTTTTCCTTTCCTGGTGTATCGGAAACTTTACGCGTTTCCCTCTCTCACGCAGCTATTCAACGCACACAGGCAAATGAAACGTGTCTGTCTCTGTGTTTGTGTGTCGCGAGCGAACCGCTCTGCCACCATCAAAGCGTAAAGGCGTGAGGAGAGGAACAGACAGGAAAGGCAGACGAGTGAAAGAAGATCGATGCTCGTAACGAAGATGAGGGGGGAGAGAGAGAGAGAAAGTAATGGAAGCACGCTTTGTAGCGTAGCCCTCCCTCCCTCTCTGCCCTTTCCGTGCTGTTCGTCTCCTCGAGGGCAAGTCTTTTGTCTCGCGCTCATGGGTGCGTCTTTCTCTCTTGTGGATTTGCTTTTTTCGCTCTCACCCTTGTCGTTTATGGAATTCGATTGCTAACATGTGTGTTTTTCTTTCCCCTTTCCTCATCTCACGGTGCCATTTACGTGGAGGGTGGTGCTGTGCCACACTCTACTTGTTTCTTTCTGAAGGGAGCGCACGCACACACACACACACCTTGCGCACGGTGTCCATCCTTTCATTTAGTCTCCTCATTTCCTTTTCCCCTCCTCTGCTCTGCGTTTTCACCGAGAGGCTCTGCGAAGAGAGGGGAAAGAGAAAGCATTCTATACCCCTAGCCAACTTCACAAACCATTCTCCGGTCTTTTCAACCTTCTTAGTTAAGTGCTTTTTTGTGAACTATAAAATCTTCCAATCTCTCTCTCTCTCTCTCTCTCACCTTCTCTCTTTTCCTCATTCCTTTTCTTTGTAGATGTACTCTCCTCCGATCCAACCACCGGGCGATCAGGCACCACCACGTGGTCTACAGGCTTTCCAAGGCCAGGATACCTCTTTGGCGGTGTGTCCTTCGCAGACGGAATATTACCATGCGAAAGCGCCACCGTTGCCCCAACGGCCCCCTACCCTTGTGCAGCAGCAGCAGCAGCAGCAGCACCCGCCCTCTGGTGATCCCATCAGCATCGTGGTGGGGGAGGTGGTCTCGCAGCCGAGTACGCTGTCACCGCTCAAGCATCATTCGTTATATCGCACAGTGTGGCGATGGGCACGGGAAAAACGGCCCGGCGCACTCATAAAAACCACCCGATCCCGCACCGCCATCTCGGTAGATGACACGCGCGTCTTCGCGCTGCCCGTGTCGGTACTGGCGTTAGCGCTCATGGCCTTTGTGCTGACGGCCGCTGCGCATAGACTTCCCTTTGCTCATGTCGAACTACGGCCCGGCACGCGGTTCGACGGAACGTCGTTTTACGTAGGCCTCTGGGCACTCCATTCCGCCCCTCCCGCTGTGCCGCCCTCACAGGCTTCATGTGAAGTGCAGTGCGAGGCTCCGCACATTCTACCTGTGGAGGAGACGGACGCGTGGCAAGGGCTAGGCGATAAACTCGCCATCCGCCTGAGCCTGATCCTTGCCGTTGCCCTCCCCGCTGCCTGCGCGTCGCTGGGCGTGCTGCACTGGTGTCTGGCTCTGTGGGACCCCACGGAGCAGGCGCTGGCGTCGGCAAGGGAGCTCCCACGGGGGCTGCGGTGGACCGCCCACACACCGTCCTGCCACCGTGGTGCCTTTGAGGTCGAGAGGGCGTCGACCGGTGGAGAGGGAAAGACGTACCCCGAACGGGGTCCTGACACCGTGTCACCACAGGTCATGCGCAGACCTCGTCGAGTCTGGTGGTACTGGCGTGATATGAGACTGTCGTGCGCACGGGCGGGGCAGGAGCTCCGGTTCGCATGGGGCCGACACCCCGTGTGCGCCGTGCGGCTCCTTCTTCGTTACGCCATCTGCGCGTTATACGGGATGGCGGTGGTGAGCCTTGGCCTCTGGATTCACAGCTGTCTGCGCTACGTCAGGTCGTGGAGCCTCGGCTCAGATCTGTGCGATGTGTTTGCAGAGCTGCTTGTGTCCTTGTCGGACGAGGACGTGGCCCTGTACAGCAGGGTGCGCCTCTCCCACGCTTACGTGGCCGTCGTTACGGCCTTTGTGTGCGCCGTCATGGCCTTTGTTCTGGGTTACCTGCGCCGTGATTGGGAGGCGCGCTGGTTCTCTCTTGGCCTTCTGCTTCTACCCAGGGTACCAGTAGGCAGGGGTCTGGCCGCGAGGTGGAAGGAGGATGCGATGCGGCGATAACATGACGAGCACGTGGTCGCCACAGGTCGCGACCGCAGCGAAGTTGACAGGGGAAAGGCAGTGCAGCACGCGTGCATCTCTCCCCTTCCCTCCCCACGCACGAGAGCAGAAGACTTCCTCATGCGAATGCGAAACCTACCTTTTTTTTTTTTTTTTGTTTGTTCCTGCGTGATCGCATTATCCAGTGCCCTCTCGCACTGCAACGCGTGGCGACGGGAACACTTGAAACATACCTATGTCTGCCCTGAAATCAAAGTGAGAGACGTGAGCGTGGGCCCTCTTCTGTTTTATGGACGAAGCAAGACACCAAAGACAGCGGCACACTCGATGTTCCAGCGCGTGGTAGGCTGCCGACGGCAGTTCCATATGCTTGACAATAACTGCGCATTTCCTTCTGCACTCTCCTGGTCCTCGTCTTCTTCCCTGGTCATTACATCCCGAAACACGGATGCTCGTCGAAATGAACATAGAACCAACGTGCCATACCCGTTCCCGCTCTTTTTCCCTTCTCTCCCTAATTTTCAGCTATAACGTTTCTCTGATTTTCCGTATTCTTTTTTTTTCCTTGTTTCCGATTCTCTCTCTCTTCATTCTCCTATCAAGCCGCTCTCATTCGAGGCCTTTTCATCCGCGCGAACACGCCCTCCGCTCCCTCTCGCGCTGGGACACACCCATACAGACACGCACCTTGCTTGCCTTTTGCGCCTCACCATGGGCCACCCCAAGCACGACGCCAAGGCGGCCGCTCCGAAAGCGTCGATGGGCAGTCAGTTCGACAAGGAAGACCCGTTTCCGCACTTCGCAGCGAACCCAAAGTCCACCTACCACAGTCACCTCGCCGTCCGTGGCGTCGCCGCGGTGCTTTCCTTGGTTTCTCTCCTCTTCGTTGCCCTCAGCTTTGGACTCCCGCTAGCGAAGATGACGTTGAATAAGGCTGCCTACAAGGGCGTGCACTTTGACATTTACCTGTGGAGCCTCGGCACCGGGGACTCGGGAAACACCGCGTACGATGTGTACTTTGACGAGCAGCGGCACGCGTGGGTGAACGGAGGCATGCGAGTGGCCAGCATCCTTGCCCTCCTCTTCTCGGTGGCGACCTCTGCGCTTTCCATCGCCTTGTGCGCCTGCCGGTGCGAGTCCGAAAGGGCGCGCCGGGCCGATGATGTGGAGCGGGAGCACGCCCTGCACGAGGATCACCGCGAGCAGGCCTACTTCCTTGCCCGCGCGAACGAGGGGGCGAGCGACCATGGGGGTGCGGATGGTGACTGCAGCGACCTGCCGCCGCTGTCCAAGAAGCGCGTGGACGCGACTGCGTTGGTGTCCGTGGACTCCCACATGAAACCGGCCTGGTACTACGCCCAGCGTGAGAATGCTCGGCGCACGTCGGACTTCAACGTCGCCGTGTCGTTTGTCGTCTTTGCCGTCCTCACGATTGTGGTGCTCATCGTTTCTATGATTTATGGCGGTGTGTACCTCAAAGGATCCAGCTTCGCCAAGGACCTCGCGGGCTTGTTCGAGCAGCTTTTCATTCGCCTGACGGCGGACGAGCTTGCCGCGGACCCGGAGGCGGGCGGCGCACGCACTGCGTTCCAGGCAGGGTTCTGGCTGCAGCTTGGGGCGATACTTGCCATGTTAATCGCCCTCCTTCTTGACGCGGTTCCCTGCCTCTCCGGCACCGACCTGGCGAGCGGCGGGAAGGATACGTATACGCCTACCCCTATCTTCAATCAGACGTCACGCCACAACCGTGACGGCGCGGACCCCTCCGACTCCCGACTCCCCTTTGGCGAGGACGACATCATCACCGACGACGTCTGTGACAAAGCGTGTGCTGCGAGCACGCCAGCAGCGTCCAGGAATGCCACGGACAGTAAGGAATAACGCACGTGAACGCGTGTCGGAGTTGATGGAGTCAGTTTTTGTTTTTGTTTCAAACCCCTCCTTCAACCCGTTTCGTTTGCTCTTCAGTGAAAGGTTATCCGCTGTGTTTGTGCGTGGTGGAACTTCACGTTGCAGTGCGCTTACACATCCTCCCAATAGCTACCTGGAGTCGTTTAACTGATGCTGTATGTAGAGCGACGTGGCCCGCGTTCGAGCGTCTTTCGTATGAAGCTTTAATTTTTTTTTTTTTTTTTGCATAAAAGAAAGGTGAACCAAACCATTTTTGCTGGTCTACACCCACACGTGTAACTTAGCCCACACCTGCCTCAGTGGTCTTCAGGCCACTCATTTTTTCCCCCAACGTGCCTGCACACCTGACAACGGACCGACGCAGATCCTCTTTTGTTTTGGGGCAGGGTGAGATGCCGACGTGGCGCCCGCTGGTTGCACACACGAGTCCTTTGGTTCTTTCTTTCTTCCTTGTTTTCGATGCTCTCACAGCAGCAAAGGCAATCGCACGTTTCCGCACTCATTCTCTTTGAGGTAAACAAAACCATAGAGCCCCTCTCCCACCGCGCGTTTGCCTCTTGATTGACGTACGACACCACAGACGCACTCTCTCTCTCTCAGACACACAAACGCTGAATAAGCGGGCAGGCATCGTACGGCAGCCGGTGGTGCTCTCTGCAAAGACGCACTGAAATGCATCGGAGTGCAGGACTATTTGTTCTTGCACATGCGGCTGTCTTGTTGTGCTTTATTGTGTCACTCACAATAGCGCATGAACACGATCGGAGCGCCACACCGCACAGGTTCTCATGGAGCCAAGTAGCCAGCCTCCTTGTGTGCACTCTCTTCCCCTTTTGTGTATCGTCCACGCCGGTGCCAGCGTGGCTCGCCATCACGGCTGATGCAGCGGCGTGCTGTCACCTTTTTTTTTTAAATTATATATGAGCAGGACCCACCTCCTGCTGCAAATCGTCAACGTTTCTTTCGTTCTCTTCTTCCTCTGTTTCTTCTTGTTCCCGTCTTCTTCCTTCGGTATTATCTTTCTCTTGTTTTTCTTTTTATTTCTCCATAAACAGTACGCTTTTTGCATTTACCCAAGCTCGTTTCGCTCCCACTCGCCGCTTCTCGCGCCTTCTCTGCTTGTTCATCACGAACGTGCAGAGAGAGAGAGAGGGAGTGGAAGGCTCGCTGTGCGCAGCGCATGCTCAGTGAGTGAGGCGCTCTGTTGCCACACATTGTTCTCTCTCCTTCCTTCGTTGCGTGGTGGGCGGACGGAGAGAAGTAGTCGCTTGACGAGCATGCGATGCGTCACTTTCTCCCCCTTTCAATCAAAACATAATAATATAATAATATATAACATAAACCAGTGATAACTTGTTTTCATGCTTCGCTACTTCGCCCATTTCCAACTTTTCCTTTTCAACTCTTCTTTCTTTTTTTAAATTTCCTTCTTTCCTACCTCCACTTTGTTTTGCGCAGGAGTAATTCTTCGTTGTGGTTCTTCTTCATAAACCTCACGGCAGGTTGTGGTGGCTTCCTATAACGTGCTCAACGACTGTGCCAGTGATAGTAAGTGCTATGAGAAAGAGACAGAAACGATTCACGGAACTCGATGGAAACAGTGCAGTGTCCGCGGGTGAGCGTGAGGGCAGGACGGAGGCGCCATGCTTGTACGACGGTGTGTGTTTGTGGTGCCGGTGCCCGAGTTACTTCTCGTGGCTTCGTCTGGGTGTAGCGTTGCGTATGGCGCACCTCTGGCCATCTCTCCGTGTTCTTCCCCCTCTGCTGGGTCTTCATGGTCCTTGACGCCTAAGTTGTAGCAACGTCTGTTCATGCGTCCTTGAAGCTGCGTTGTCATGATGACGGCATGTTGTTGCGAGCCGCTGCTGAAGTGAGCAACACGAAGAGGACACTCTAGCGCTGCCTTGAAGATATGTGACTGTTCTCGTGTGCTATGAGTGCTATTGAAGGCCGTCCGCCCCAATGATTTCTTCTCCCCCGCTCTCATTCTTTGCTGCGCCACATGAATTTGGTAGTTAACAAGGCTTCTCTTCGCCCAACTCAGCTTCTTCTTTTTCTATTAACGTGGCAAATCTAATTGTTTAACTGCCACCCCCTTCCGTTCGGCCCTCTTTCTTTTTCTTTCTTTCTTTCTCTGTTTCTTTCCGTACTTTCCAGTCTAACGTATTTATTTTCAAGAACGAGGTTTTCCCCTGTGAAGCAACAGCACCACAGTGCCCAAAGAGTGAAATACAAAAGTCCAAAAGCGGGAACCTAATCGAGCATCGTCACCACCACTCTACACACACGCACACGATCGTCGCATTTCCCTCTGAAACGATGCCCACTCTCTCCCGCATTCGGTGCAGGGCGGTGCTGACGGTGACACTGGTGGCTGCTGCCGCGCTGATGGGTGCCTTGGTTGTGGCTGCTGAGCTGTCGCCCATTGAGGGCTTGAGCAACAGCGATGGTACGCGCGTGTACTACCGCGTGACGTGCCCGTATCCGGACGGAGATGGCTCCAGCGAGGTTGCGTTTGTGGCGTTCGATGCGTCGCGCGGCGGTGTTCGCAGCATTTCTGTGGAGGCTGATGAAAGCGCCAGCGGTGGCATCCGCATCATGGCTCCGTTCACGGCCGCCGATGGTACAGAGTTCACAGAGGACGAAGGCTTCGACCCGTGCGCGCACTCGACGTGCCTCGGCATCACGTGCGACGCTGAGGGGTACGTTGTCACCCAAGAGTACGGCGGCATTTATGACTACCTCGCGTGGGATGAGCCGCTCACGTATCCCGCACGTGGTGAAACAGACGAAATGGGTTACCCCCGCTGCACGTGCCGCGATCCGAAGAATGCCATGACCGCTGACCTGGACAACGCCCTTACGATTGACCCTGCTGGCCCCACCGCAGAGCCCGACGACCCACGTTGCACCGAATTCACCTGTGGTGACTCTGACACGTACTACCTGCTGACGATGGATGGCACGGTGAGCGGCTGCCAGTGCTGCAGTCGTGAGTCGAGTTCGCTTACCCCCTTCGTTGAGGCGAGTCCGAATTGCAGTGCTGTCGCCCCGTCGGTGGTGTCCGGGTCGGAATTCACACAGGAGCAGATCCTCCGTTTCACGGACAGAGCGGTCGGCTGGACGGCTGCCATTCGTTACTACACGACGACGTGCAAGCAAGACGGGACCAGGATTGCCTTCTCGGGCTATGCTTCCGCGTCGTCTGATGTGCATGTGTTTGGTGCGGTGGTTGACAGCACCACGCTCGGTGGCATCCGCATCATGGCTCCGTTCACAGCGCCTGACGGAACCAGGTACACGGCGGAGGAGGGCTTCGACCCGTGCGCGCACTCGACGTGCCTCGGCATCACGTGCGACGACCCCGCCTACGTCTTGACGCAGGAGTACAGCAGCGTGGGCGACTACGCTCAGTGGGAGGAGCCGCTGAGCTTTCCCGCGATTGGTAAGAGCACCAGTGGCGGGTACCCTCGCTGCCGGTGCCGCGACCCGAACAATGTCATGACTGCGCAGTCCACTAACAAGGTCACTGTCTCTCCAGACAGCCCCTCGGCCCTGCCGAGCGACCCTTCTTGCGAGAAGTACGCGTGTGCTGAGGACGCTGCGGAGAATGAGCATTACTACCTGATCCCGCAGTCCTCTGACCCGACGGGGTGCCAGTGTTGCAAGCGCGACTTGACGTCCCTGACGCAGAGCTCTGATGACTCTTCCGAGTGCGGCGTGGCTTCTCCTTTCGAGAGGAATGGCTTTCCTCCTGTTCGCATCCCGGGGTTGGGAGTCCGTGCAAGGGCGAGGAATTAGGGTGCCGCACGGCGGAACGCGGCTAGCAACCTTTACGACCCGTTCCCTCACGGTCAGGTCATCACGGATCTTACGGAACCCTTCAGAAGAGTTGTCACCGGAAGTTTTCTCGTTCCAACAGTTCTGTGTCTGCGGCCAGACGAAGATAAGGAGCGTGCTCGAATTTGGCTAGTGATGCAGGTCGCTCGGGGCGTCTCGGCGAGTGAAGCAGCGCACCGTGGAGAGCGATGAACGTGGTAGACGTTTAACCGTCCCGTCCGGCAAGGGTCTCCCAAATCGGGTTGGCTTGCAAAAAAGAACAACAATTTTTGTCTTCAAACGTGATCCGTGTCACTAATGTCTCTTCCATCTTCCTCTCTGTTTCATCTGTTTGTTACATCGTTTGGGGTGCGCGCGTCCCTCGTCATTTCTTTTCCTGTTATAGTTTTGCACCTCTTTTTTTTTTTTCTTCTTTCTTTCGCTCCCTTTCTCGTGTCGTGTTGGCTCTCCATCGATGGGCACGCCAACCTGTTAGTGTCTTCCGTTTTGTTAACCGCCTCTTTTTTCGCTATTTATCTCTCTCTCTCTCTCTCGCTATATCTGTGGTTGTTTTTGCAGCTCGTTAATCTTCACATGGTGTTCCTGCTTGATTCGTCGCGCTACCGTGTGTGCAGTCGGTGCCGCGCGGTCAAAGAATGTCTGCTTGCGTGTTCCTGCTAAAGAGTCCAGATATCGCTGTTTTTTTTTTTCCTTCCAACTCAGACGACAGCTCACGGCTGAACTTTCGTGTTTTGCTTTCCTTCGCTCTCCGCGTTTTCATTCTCCATCATTGCTGTTGGTTTTTACTTTATTTTATTTTTAGGCTATCCACTAGCGATTATCTTCCTCACCCTCTCTCGCTCTTTCTTCCCCTCTCCCCCCTCCCCCTCCTGAAGAGGGCTCGAGATCTCCCCGTCCTAGACCGCCTGTGCACGTGCATGTGTGTTGGTGTTTACGTACTGGCGATGACCTCGCTCCTCTTTCAACGCTTTTCTTCTTCTTCTCTCTCTCCTCTCTCCTCTCTCGTTCTCCCTGCCCACTCTCTACTCCCCCACTCCCCCTCCATCTATTCTTCTGACCGTTCTTTTCGCCGTGTACGTTTGTGTTATCTGCGTCATGCCAACGCCGTCTACCTTCTGCTGCATGGGGTATGAGAATGATTGCGGTGCATTCGCAGAACATAACTGTAAAAAAAAAAAAGAAAAGAAGAATAACACGCAGAAAGGAGCCTCCCTGCTGCATGTGAGTGGTGTGTTAGGTGAACTCCCGCTCCTCTGCCCCTGACAAGGTATACATTTGTGGAAAATCCGCTTCTGCGCGCATCTCGTTGTTTACGTTTTCGCAGAGAAAACGAAACGTTTTTTTCCCTTCTTTCTCTCCCCTTTTTTTTCCAGAGGATGGCAAAGAGGTGATGTCACGAGCGTCATCCTTGCGTGTACAATGTATCGGATTCAGCGCTAGCAGGGGAGAGCATTGTGAAAAAAAAAAAGAGATTGACGAAAACTCCCTCATTGTATTGTTTTTCCTTGTTGATCACCTGTGTCCTGCAGTGGAGTACGTCAATATCTTTTCTTGCCGTGCCCTACATGCTGTCCGTGCATCCTCTACCGAAGGAAAAAAAGAGGGAGAGAACAACGTCATTTAAAAATGAAAAAAATAAAATACCCAACTTTGCTTTCGTTGGTCTTGTAGGAGCTCATTGCTCTGTGTGTCACCAACGTTTCCTCTTGTGGTGATGAAAGAGCGTGAGGAGGGCGGGCGGGCACGCGAGACAAACAAAAAACCCATGGTCATTCCAGACTTCCGTAACTTTCACTCCTTCCTTTGATGACGTTTTTTTCCTTTTTTCCTTTTTTTCTTTTTTATTCTTCTTCACGAGACCGCCATCGCCATGCTTTCCTCTCTCTTTCTTTCTCTCCCTCCCTCTCTCTCTCTCCCTCTCTCTCTGTATCTTACTCCCCAACGGGTATGTATAGTTTCTCCTATTCAATCCCCCTTTTCTGTTGTTTACGATTTCGTTTCGTTCCGTACTTCTCCCTTGCATCATGTCCAAGTCCACCTAATGCCGTTGCGGCGCGCCACTGCCCTTGCGTTGTCCTGACGCCTCTACCCACGAGAGGGTTCGGATTTTCCATGACAAAACTTCGTAAAAAGAGAACTGGTATGTCCGTCATCTCTCTTGGTTATTCTTTCTTTATATATCTCTTTCTTTTTTTAAACTTCTTTTTCCCTCATGCATCAGTCGATGTGTAAGCGTCCTTACGTAAACGAGAACTTCTCCACCCTGTGAATTCACCGTTTCGCCGCGACACACAAAGTGCTCTTTTATTCATTCACTTGTTTTTTTTTTCCCCTTCCACTGATCTCCGAGTGGATTTGATATATATCCGATTGATTTCTTCCTCGGCTCTACGTGTGTGCAAAAACGAAAAAAGAAAGAAAGAGAAACCATTGCTTTGTGGAGGAGAGGTCAAAGAAATTCACCCAACGAAACATCCAACAGCGACGACATGAAAGAGAATTTTTAGAGCAGCCACCAGGCTAAGACAGGCTGGTGGGAAAGGTGCGGCGCGGGGGGGGGGGGAGGGAGGAGGAAGAGGCTGAAGGTGCGGTGGACGGCTGCGTGTACATGCATGCGAGTGCCGCTGGACATGGCCTACTCCTTCTTCTTCTCTCTCTGGCTTGCACTAGATGTGGGGAATGGTTAATCCGCGCGAATCTGAAGGAGGGGGGTGGGGGAAATGGGAGTGAGGCACACACACACACACACACACACACCGTGTGGTTCCCCGTCGCACACGACCCACCTTTGCCTGCGGAAAAGGGGTTATCGCTGCCGTTATGTTCTGATGCGGTTTTGATTCTTCGGCATAGAGCGCAGTACCGGTCCCCTCTGCGTCGCGTCTCTTCATGGGCAACACAGCACAGATGCTCTCGTCCTTCGCTCTTGTCTCGCTCACCTTTTTTTTTCTTTCTGGTAACACCTTGCATTCCTTCAATCAAAGTGAAAAGAATTAAACAGAAAGTATCCCTTCCTCTTCTTTTAACTTTATCAAGAAACGTGAAAATAAATTTCCGAAACATCCAAGTGTCCTTTCGTCCCCTCCTTTCCTGCGTTTTTCTTTTATTTCGCTCCCCACACTCCGCACCACCTCTCTCCCTTTACTCTTATTATCGTGATCACTTTCACTTCGTCACCACTGTTTCTTTTCCTCTCGTCCTCTGTTTTTTCGTGACACAGTTCAAAGGGTCTTGCACTCCCTCTCTCTCTCTCTTTCTCCGTACACGGACAAGTACAAGAGGGAACCTTTCCTCCCTTCTTGTCTCTCGCCTTTACCAGTGCGTCTCACTTTCTTGATCTTTGGTCGGGAAAGAAGGAGGAGTACACACAGGCCAACCGTTGTCGTTCACTTTCACGAGTGAAGGAGCCTCATTTTCGCATACACAGAGACGTGACGGTACTCCGCGCGACATGGCGTCCTACCACAAGTGGCAGCCAAGCGCTAACAATCACCCCAGCGAGTTTAGCGATGCAGAGGAGAATCGCCACGTCCGAGAGGGCCCTGCGTACAAGAGCTATACCACCCCTCGCTCATCCCAGAAGTGCCACGTGATTACCCGAGCGGTGATCCTTGTCCTGTGCCTTCTGGCGTTCATTTTCATTTGCGTAAGCTTTGGCGTCTCACTGGCGCGCGTGACCTTCATCGCGACGGCCCCTTGGCCCTATGGGGGCACGTACTTTGACGTCTTTATGTGGAAGCTATCCCCACAGCCCTTGGCCGACATCGTGGACGGCACCTGGCCCGTGAGCTTTGCGCCCGAGAATCCGTGGGTTAACGGTGGCTGCCGAGTTTTGGCGATCCTCGCCCTCATCTGCAGCATCGTGTCCCTGGTGTTGTCCATTGTCTTTCTTGTCTGTGTCTGCAGACAGGACAAGGAGCGCCAGACCGATGACGACGAGCGCGAGGCAGCGGCGCAGAACGATCGCCGTGAGCGGGAGCGTCTACGCCTCGAAGAGGAGGAGCGTCGTGCGGAGGACGGGGCCGCGACGGCCGTGACGCCGCGTCGCTCCTTCCGGTCGAGCATGAAGCCGGAGGGGTACTACGTGGGCCGCGAGAACGCCCGTCGCAAAACGAACTTTGGCCTTGGCGTATCCTCGTTCGTCTTCTTGTTCCTGACGTTCCTCTTTGCCCTGATTGCGTTCATTCTCTGCGCTGTCTACGTGAATGGTGAGGGTATCGAGGATCTCGAAGACCACTTCGTTTTCGAGGGCGTTGATCTTGGAGATGCTATGGAGGATAGCACGGAACGAAGGCTCCAGGCTGGCTTCTACATGCTTCTCATTGCATTCCTCGCAGCGCTTGTGGCGTTGATTCTGGAGGTGATTCCCATGGCCGCTGGGTGGTCGTTTGCGGGGCCGCACCGCGTGGGCTCACCAAAGGCAAAGCAAGACAGCGACATGCACGAGTCGGAGATGGTGCGGTACCCTCCAGGCAGCCCATACGCAAACGGCAACCAGCAGTACAGCTACTACCGGAACGGCGGCGACGACACGCATCAGAGCCGAGCGGACTACGACCATGGCCCGTACGCGGGCTACCAGCGTGAAGACCTCCCGCCCCCGGCAAATGGCGTTCCATACAACAACAACAACGCGCTGCGAGGCATCCCCGTGGCGCTGCCCGGCCCTCCCGTCGACACCCTCAATGTGCAGGACGAAGGGAACGCCTACGGCTACACGGGAAACTCGGGGAACGCAAAGAAAGGACAGAACAGCACGTCCGAGTACGTGAATAACTTCTACCCTGGAGCCAATAACCACTTCCACAACAATGGTGGCGGGGGTAACGGCGGTGGTGGCGCTGCGGGTGGGAAGTCGGCTGCGTAAGAGACCCGTCCGCCGTGCAAGTTCCATGCCGCCTGGTGGGTTTCTACCCTCAAGCGGTGATTGTCACAGAGCTCACGAGCACACAATACGAAACGAAACGTCTTCGCCGGACGCTCCTTCGTTCAGTTTCCGACACTCACTTCTACACGCTCCCGCGGCGCGCTGCGGCTTGACGCGACTGCCTCCTCTCTTGTTGGGCAGTGCCTGTCTTGGCGGCGAAGGTCAAACACTCGCGCAGCTCGTCGTATTTGTTTCCTTTTTTTTTCTTTGCTCTCTCCGTCTTCTTTGCTTTACGGTTCTCGTTCACTTTTTTTTCGCATTTAAATATTCCCTCCTGCTCTCCGCGAGTACAATCCATGTGGCATGACGGCTTCCGCTTTCGCAGAGCTCACTGCGCGAAGGTGAGACGACGAGCACAGTGAAGCATCTATTCGTGCCGTTCTCCGATCATCACGACTGCGACACATCGGATAGCGGAGAGCAATGATGAAAACTCATGAGCGGGAGCATTGAAACGTGTGCAAATCAGAGAGAAAGAGAGAAAGAGGGCGAGGAAACGGAAGCGGCGTTTCTGCGGAGGCGCTGAAGCTCGGTGACACACCCTTTGTGGACAGAACGCGTGTCGGTGGGCCTTCACTCCATACGATGGCATATCGTCGACGAAAAGAAAAAAAAAAGCAACTGGTATAGCTTTTGCATGCAACTTCTTTCCGCTCGGCTCTCGGCTCTGTCCTATCTCTATCCCACATTTTCCAGCTCACCCCTCCCTTTTTGTTTTGTGTGTATTCGTATTTTTTCTTCTCTCGTTCTTCCACAAAGTTCCACCACTGAGTTTTTTCGGACGCGTGCGACTACCCGCCCGCAGCTGCGCAGAAATGCATGCGTCTCTTTCCGGAGAATCGCAGCCCTTCTCTGTCTTACATGATACCCTCACGCTCTCTGTCGACCTCACGCCGAACATTTGTGTTCCGTGTGGATGCAGAGTCTTTTCTTTGTCGCCTCTGCGTTTCATCTTACCTCTTTGGTACTCTTGTCAATTTGCTTTCTCTCTTATTTTTTTATTATTATTGGGGTTCGAATGCTTCTCTTCTTTCCCGTTGTAAAAGTTGCATTACGTGTGCATGGATGGCTCCTTTCCCCCTGTTCACTGAACTTTCCCTTCCTTTTTTTTTTTTTTTTGTGCTCTTTTTGCTTTTATACATTCTCTTGTCTTCTGACCAGCTTTCCGGGAAGTAAAGATCATAAACGAATGTGTTTGTGCGGCAAAGCCCGAATATCCCCCTCCCCTTTCTCTCTCGTGGGTTACCCACACGGTGAAAAGGTCGAAACCGCGCCTAGCGCTCTTCAAACACATCTCTCTCTCTCTCTTTTTTTTTTTAAATCAATACGCATATATTGTCTCTTCTTCCCCTGTGGTGAAGGTGTACGGGCAAGCGTCGCTGGCTCACATTGTACACCCTTCGCGTTGCTCGTGAATTTTCCCCAAAGCGAAGACAACGGACGCCTTTCTTGGCCTTCCTCTTCCTTGCTGAGCGAAATGCACACAAAGGGTCCACCCCGTGTCCGTTGGGGTGTGCCACCTTTCCGTTGGAAGAGGGAGAGGAAAAAAAAAAAAAAAGAAGATGCGCCAGTCACGATGGGGCGGGTGTGCACACACGATGTGCTTCCTCACTGCTATCGGCTGTTGAATCACCGTCGCCCCTCCTTTTTTTTTTTTTTTTTTGAAACCACCACCAAAGGGCGTCTTTATTCTTCTTCCGGCTCTAACGTGGGTGCCCCGACGCACGCGATGACGACGCTGTTCATACAGACGCAGGTACGCACACACATTTCGGCTGCCCGTAATTTTTTTTTTTTTTTTGCTTTCCTCTCTGTTTTTCCCCCGACACTCTTTCTCCAGCGCGTGTGTCCTTCCCTCCCATTTCTTTCTGTTTGCTTGTATAACTCTTTTCACCTTTGTTACTTCTTCTTTTTCGACCCAATATCCTGCGATTAAGTGCATATGCCCTTACTTCGTTTCTCTCCTATCTCTCTCTCTCTGTTCCTCTCTCCCCCTTATTCCTTGACCTGACACATCATCTTCAGTCACAAAACAAACCGAAACCAAAGACCGATGCTCCTTGAATGAGCAGCATCCGCTGTGTTCTATGTGTGACGGCCCCGTCGCAGGAACTTGCAAGAGCACCTCTGCAGTGAACGTGAGAGTTCCGCTGCAGGGAATTGACCGGAAGGAAGTGGGGGCGTGGGATAGAAGAAAGACGTGATGAAGTGCAGAAGGAGCACAAACGTGGTGACCAGCGTGATGAGCAACTCCAATGAGGAACGCAATGTGCGTTCAATGGACTCTATTCCCCTATGGCACTCACACTCTTATTCTCCTCCGCCTTGTCAACAGCAGTATCCACGGCAATACGTAAGTGAGGAACACACCAGCGACATAGTGTCGTGTGACACAGAAGCAGAAAAGGAGAGTGACCATCACACGAAGAAAGGAAGAGGAGAGGCCCCATGACGGATGGCTCCGCCAACTTCCTGGAGGTGTTCGAGCGGGACACAGAGTTTATGAGCTTCTTCTACCAGCACCTCACTGCCTGCCCACCCCACGGCCCTTTCCGATTGTACAGCGCCATTACGTTTGTGGAACGGGCGCGCCGGCGCTTTGCGACTGCCCAACAGGACGGCGGCATCACCAGCGGCGGCGACGCTGGCGGAGCTGCACCGCGGAAGCGCGTCAGAGGCGACGGGGTGACGGCCAGCGATGGCAGCAGTGCTTCCGCGGGTTCACTGCGAGGCGAGCCCTCGGACCAGGCTGCCAGCCACAGCCACAGCGGCAACGGTAGCGGTGGCGCAGATGAAACGGACGCGCTGGCGCCGTCGACATTCGCGCTGACCGGCGTTCCAGGACACGGTGACGCGGTATTTGTAAAGGCACGAAGTCAGCTCCTGGCGGCGCTCACCCCTCCCAATGTGCTTGCCTTGATGGAGCGCAAGTACGCCACGAGTCACCTGTGCGGCTGGCCGCTGCTCTACGTGCCAGCGGAGATTCACTCAGCGGAGGTGGCGGCGGTGATGGCGGAACAAGAGGCGCGTCAGCAGCGCTGATGTGGAACGACAGCGTGTCTGCGCGCGTGTGTGTGTGCCGTCAGGTCATCGAAGATGCACTGCATGGAATCTGATCTATGGCAGCCACACCAAAGTGGCACCAACGAAAGAAACGGCACATGAGGAGGCAACAGAGAAGGATTCACAAATCTCCCAGAATGAGCCCAACCGAATGAGAGCAGAACAGTCAAGGCAAGTGCGAGTGTGTTGGTTCCCGTCCCGCACCCTCAAACGCCCGTGGCTTCCCTGGGGGCTTCTGTGCAGTTGCTCCTTCCACAGCCTTCCTGGCACCAGGAATGGTCCTCTTCTGAGAAAAAGGAGGAAACATCTGAGTTTGATGTTCACACGACGATGGAAAACACCAATGCCGCGCCCTCATCGATCGAATTTCCCCTTTTCTTTCCCTCTCTCTCTCTCTCTTTCCCTAACACATGCTAGGTTTATCGCTTGCGCAACACTGTTGCTCACTTCCGCTGTTCTTAACCGCCTTCCTCACTTTCTGTCTCCTCTTTTTTTTTTTCTTTGCGATTCCGCGTTCCTTCTCTACAGACGTGCAAACATGGCTTCTCACGTCGAAGGTCGCCTGCTGCGCCGCTCCGTGCCGTACCTGGAGTCGTGGATCGCGGAGCTGTCGGCTGCACAGGCCCCCGCTGCCGCTCCTGCCCCTGCTGCTGCCGCCCCTGCTAAGGATAAGGGCGGCAAGGCAAAGGGGGGTAACAAGGGCGGCAACGCGGGCGGGGCGTCCGACAATGCGACGGCCATGTCGCGCTGCTGCTTCGCGGTCGGTAAGGTGATTGAGGTGAGCCGCCACCCCGACAGCGAGAAGCTCTACATTGAGAAGATTGACATGGGCGCCGAGCTCAACGCGCTGACCGGTGACGCGCCCCGCGTCATCCTCAGCGGCCTGCAGGAGTTCGTGAAGGAGGAGGACTTTCTGAATCGCATGGTCCTCGTCATCGCCAACCTGGAGCCTCGCAAGATCGCCGGCATACCGAGCAACGGCATGGTGCTGTGTGCCTCGACGGGTGAGGACCCGCACGACCCTTCCTCGGCGGGCCAAGGGGAGCGCCAGGTGGTGCTGCTGAATATCCCTGAAGGCACGCCAGTTGGGGAGCGCGTCGTCTTCGAGGGCCACGAGATGCCCTACGAGCCGGTCCTCAAGAAGAAGCTGGCGAAGAACTTTGAGGAGGTGATTGCCGAGGTGCGCACGAACGAGAAGGGTGAGGTGTGCTGGCAGGGCAAGCCGTTCAAGACCAGCGCTGGCGTCATCACCGCGCCCCTCAACAACGCCCGCATCTCGTAAAGAAGGAAAGGAAAAAAAAAGCTGGGAGGAAGAGAAAAGGAAGCGCGTGGAAGTGGGGAGCGGGCGGCTGCTAGTTTACCGATGCGTCCCTGTTCTCTTCTTTCCTCCGTTCGTTCTCTTCTCTCGTCCTTTCCTTCACTTGTTTCTTTTTGTTTGTTTCTCTGTAAGAATAACAGGCACACATCGTGCCTTTTCAATACATCACTTAACGAAAGAAAGAAACTACTGCCAAAAACAACAACAAAGAAAACCCACGAAAATGTATGTGAGCCGACGTGGCGAATGCGCGCCCCAAATGGCCAACATGAGTGCTCGCACGGGATCCCTTGTTTTTTTTTTTTCTGGGGTCGCGCGTGCGTCAGCAGCTACGGCGGCGGGCAGGGGGTTCTTGGATGGCTGGTGGGGTGATTCTGGCCTCCGTGCGTTCCTTGCTGCCTGTCCCCCCTCCGTGCGCCGCTGGCCCGATGGGGCGCCGGGTGTTTTGCCGTTCTTTGCCATGTCGCGTGCCTTTCCTCTTCCTTTGTTTTCCTGTTGGCTGGGCGCCCTAGGTAGGTCGGGGCGGGGGCTCGTCGGTGGTGCCGAGGGTGAGGCTGGGGGCGAGCCGATGGTCTCCGGTGGTGGGGGTCCTGTGGCGGGCGGGGGCTACCCCCCAGGGGGCAAGGCAAAGGAGGTGGGCCGCACCCTACGCTAGCGTTGACGACGAGGTGGAGGGAAAACTGGGAAAGATTTTTTGCGCTTATTGCGTGGCGCCATGTCCACGCAGCATCCATCATTCGAGGGAACTCATGTTTGATCTTTTTTTGTCGCTCAAACCCATGAGAGTTCGTCGCCCAGGCATGGCTTGCAGCAGCGGTGAGCGAAGCCATCGCTTTTTCTTTTCGCTGGTTTCTTTCGTGGCGTTCAGGGAGGTGGAATTTTTTTTTTTTTTTGTGTGTGCCTCCGCTACAGTGGGTAAGTGGGCTGTGGAGTGGGCGGCCACACGCAGGAGCAAGGTGAAGTGGGCAAAACCAAAACAAAGCATAGCGCAAACAAAAGAGAACCCAACTGACAAGGTGGCACCACTGCGCGCGCGTGACGAGACAGGAAAATGAATTAAAAAAAAACAAGCACGGAGAGCTCACCGTCTTGTGGGTTGACCCCTCCCTTCCCTCCTCCTCCCCTGTCGTTTCGCTCCGATCCCAGACGATCACGGATGTCTAGGGGAGAAGATAGACTTCCCTTCCTCTACTTGGCGCGTGAGGCAATGCGTGGAAGAAGGGGAACAGAAACGCGGAGGGTACGCGCCACGGAAGGGTCGCGGCTGCTGTACGAGAAGGGAGGACAGCCGCGGTGAACGATTGCTTTCTTGTACGGAAAGCGGGGAGGGAGGGGAGGAAGGAAGGAAGGAAAGGAATGGCGCGTGCGTGCGTGCGTGTGTGAGGGCATCTGACATACGGAGGGCCCTCTCCAAAAAGGAAAGCGCGGCGCTTGCGTTCAGAAAGCAGTCATCCGACCCAAGAGAGACCCGTGCACGCGCACTGACGACACCCTGGAGCATCAGCGACAGGGGGCCTTAGGCCTGTCCGGTGGCGCGGGAGGGGCGCACCCATGTGGTCTCACGCGTGCTGTGGTTGACGTAGTAGGTCCGTCCGTTGCGAGGGTCAACGCGCTCTTCCCAAAACGGGGGCAGCGGCTCCGGCTGCTGTGGCTGCTGTGGCTGCTGCTGGAGTGGAGGGGCAGGCTGCGGGTTTGCCTTCGCCGCCTGCATGCTCGTGGGCTTTGTCCAGGAGGTCTGCTTCAGTCTGTGGTTGACGTAGAAGGGGCGTCCCTGGGCGTCGATGCGAGTCTCCCACTCATCTGCGCCGCCGGGCTGCTGCTGTGCCGTGGTGGGGTGGCGTGTCGGTCGAGTCCAGGTGCTTTCCATCGTGTTCAAGTTGACGTAGTAGGTCCGTCCATCGCGGGGATCGATGCGTTCGTCCCAAAACGGGGGCAGGGGCTCCTGTTGCTGAGGGCGACTCTGAGGCGTGCTGGCGGGTGCGGTGGGTGGGTTCCAAGTGGTCTCCTTGGTGTTGTGGTTGATGTAGAACTTGCGGCCGCTGCGGGGGTCAATGCGTTCTTCCCACCCTGGTGGAAGTGCGGCGCCTGCGTCGGCGGCGGGGACCGGGCTCGGGGTCACTGGCTGTTGCTGCTGCTGCTGCTTCGGCGGGAGCTTCTTGAGCTCGTGCTCGTACCACGCCTGAATATCGCCATCGAGCGTGCGCTGCTCCGAAGGACCGAGCGGGTGCTCCCAGGTCGCTTGCAGATGCCCAGCAGCGTCCCGGTGTGTGTAGAAGTGGCGTCTGCGCTGCTTGTCGTACACGACCGCCCAGGACGCAGGCAGCTGGGTCGAGACCGCGGGCTCGGCGGTCACCTCAGCCGGTGGGGCATTCACGTAGGCGCTGGCAGACGTCGGTGGTGCCGAGGTCGGGGGCACAGCGGACTGCACCAAGTCCGGCGGTGAGGTGGCGGTGGTCAGGACAAGCGTTTCGGTATGGGGTGCGGCCGTAGGCTTCACCGAGGGCATGGGTGCGAGGTCCTCGTCGCCGTGGTAGACGTACGGGGTCGTGGCTTGCGGGGTGGCGGGCACGGAGTCCGTGTCGGGCGGTGCCGACGGCTTCTTGTCGTCGTCGTCAAACGGACTGGGAACCCCTGGCAGCGGCGGTGGGGGCGCTACCTTGGACTGCTCCTGCTGCACCCGTCGACGGTTGTCGTCTAGAATGGAAGCGTTGTCGTCACCTGTGCCCCCGGCGATGAAGCTGCCATTGGTGGATGGGCGGCGACGCGTGGTGAGGCTCTGCTGCATGATGCGCAGCTCCTGCAGGACGGCCAGAGGGAGGTCCTTGCCTTCCTGCTGAAGGGCGGCCAAGGCAGCCGAGGCAGCCTCGGTGTTCGGAATAAAAGACACTCCCTCCTTCTTGGGCATCGTCGCAATACCGGAGCCGTACGACGAGCTCACGTAGCCAAGAAGCTCTTCGGCCACCTCATCGCCTTGGTAAACCGCGAAAATAGCTTCGCAGCCCCGCTGCGTGATGAGGTCGAGCGCGGACACAATGTACGCGTTCGGCGTGACAAAGCAAAAAACTTGCGCAGCGCCAACCCCGGCCGCCTCCGCTGCTGCCATGGCGGCTGTCGGCATCATAGCAATCATGATCGATTTCGTGCACAGCGCCGAGTCCACTGGTGACCCGTGCCGCCCGCTGACGCTCTCCAAGACGGTGGTCTGGTAGCGCAGCTTGCGGAAGGTGGAGATGACACCCTGGCGCTGCTTGTCGGGGAGGGAGTTGATGAGGGCACTGGAGAAGAGGGCGACACGAACCTCAATGCGGGCGTGGTAGGTGGGCGGTGCGCCGCCGTTCACGTTACCGGCGGAGGACGGCGTCAGGAGCTGCTGCGTCATGGACTCCTCCATGCGCTCCACGGCCTCACGGACGTCCACATCGCTGGTGGGCTTGAAGCCGGATAGCAGGTAGTCTCCATCCACAAGCAGAACAACCATTTTTTTCCTTCTCGTTTTCAGATAAAGATCAAGGAACAAAGAATGGATTGGAGGGCTCCTCTTGCGTATATATCTGCAAATAGAAAGAAAAGACTAACGAGGGGGTGAAATAGAGAGAAACACCGTTGAGCGAGGAGATAGCTACACACTTGCAAAAGCGAAAAATAATCAAAGAAAGGGTAAAGAGAAAAGCAATAGGAGGTGAAACGCTTCGTGACGTGAAGTCGAACGCGCAAGAGGCACGGTCGCGAGAACGAAGGAGAGTGGACGGAAGGATGAACGTCAGCAAGGACTCCTTTGCGAGTGAGAGAGAGAGAGAGAGACAAGACGAATATCAAAATAAACATATAATAGGAAAAGAAAAAGAGTGTGTGTGTGGGTGATGCCATTTGCAGATGAAAGAGCCATGTGGGCACACACCCATATGTGCGCGTGGTGTGATGCCAGCGATGGCCAACGGATGGCAGAGAGCGTTAGCTGATGTTCTGAGTTCACTGGTGCCGGTATGGCCATGGGCGTTCTTTTTGAGTTTGATGTGAAAGGAGGCAGAAGGGGCGGGAATGGATGATGGTAGCAGGTAAGCAAGGAAGAAAAAAAAAGATGAGTGTGGGAAATATTTGATTCTGGAGGTTCGGGGGCGAAAAAAAAAAGGAAGAAGATGCAGCTCTAAGGGATGAGGAGGAGGGGGAAGGGGAGAGCTCCCCAAGGCACCTCACACCTTCCTTGGTGCCTCACTGAGCTGAAGGCAGTCCCGCACGGTGGCGGCCATCAATTCAGCCATCGCAGCGACACTCGACAGCTCCGACACCGTTGGCGTTGAACCATCTGTGCGGGAAGCACCGCTGCTTGACACGGCCGCTGCCGCACCAGGAGTTGCGCTGAGGTAGGCCAATGCAGGTGGCAACCATGCCGTTAAAGCATCGTGAGACAGCCGCTGCCCGTGCTGTCGCTGTTGCTGGTGTCGGTACATCAGCGCCTCCCCCAGCACGTCCGCCATCTCTTCGAGGTCAACCAACAGGAAGCGCAGCCCACCCCGCAGATGGGGCGCGAGACGGAGCAGACACACGAGCGGGAGCTGCTGGTGCGGGGGTGAGGTCAACACACCCGCCTCGGCCGCGTCCAGCCACCGCTGCATGCATTCGGAGAAGTCCATCTGCTGGCTATGACAAGGGTCGCCGTGGGATGGTGGATTGTGAGGGCCACCGGTGATGCGAGCTGCCACTTCAGCGTCTGTGAGGCCGAGGAGGAGCTGGAGGTAGGTGAGGAGCCGGCGGAGGGCCTCACACGCTAGCCGGAGACGAAGCCCTGGCGCGAGCGTGACAAGAACAGCAGGGCGCTCTGTGGATGCACCTTCACCTGGTTCTTGCCGCCCGCGAGGCTCACCGTGCGTTGTGCCGTCGGCTGCTCCCTCGATAGCGTCCTCCTCTGTGCTGCGTGGGTGCTTCCGATGCGCACGAGAGGCGCCATTGACGGGCGGGGGTAGCGCGGCCTCGGCGCACAAGGCGGGCAGCCGCTCAGCCAGGCGCCTCACATGTTTCTGCAGCTCAGGGAGGAGCAGCATCTGCGAGCGCATGTCCAGAGAGCCAAAGAGAATGGGGTGGGCTGGCGCGAGGCCGAGGGAGTCCGTCAGCCGCAGCTCCATCACGTGCGCCAAGCGGGCTTGCTTCCCTACCGCAACGCGTTGACGACAGTCTTTCGTTGGTGTTGCTGTTGCCGCCGCCGTGGTGTGCTCGTCTGCGAGCGAGGCTGCGGTGAGAAGGAGCTCATGCAGGGAATAATACGATGCCAGCCCCGTTGTGCAGGACGGAACCGTGGTGCCGCGACCGTGGCTGCCCTTGGCCGCATCGTCGCACACAGTGCCGCCTTCTTCTTCTTCTTCTGCCTTTCTCCTCCACACCTCGGTGAGCTGTGCGGTCGCATCGCCGAGTAGCCGGAGAAGAGCGCGCTGCTGAGCTAGCTGGCGCTGCAGGCTGCGCTCGGATCGAATGACGTGGAGCAGCATCGTCTGCAGTGAGCCGGCCCGGGAGAGGGCCACTCCCTGCTGCTGCATTCCTTTGTTGCCCTTTGTTGGTGAACGGTGCGATGGAGCTCAGCAGATCTGGGGAGAAGGTGAGAGGGGAAGAGGGGCTATAAGGGGTTGAATGAAAGTGCTTCAACGTTCTGTTTATTCAATAAACGCGACTGGAAGTCTGACGTGTGTCGTTGTCGCTGTGAGGGTTGTCTTGCCCAAACAGACGCGTTGTCTCTGAGTGTCAAACTGCATCCAAAAGGGTGCAGGAGAGGGTGAAGGAGGAGAGGGAGAAGAAAGGCGTTCAATGTGTGCGTGTGTGCAGTGGCTGTCAACAGAATAATTCGAATGCGCTGGGAAGCGATTTACAATGCCTCCTGTGCACTGCATCACGCGAAGGCGAGACCATATGACGCATCAGCGACTTCCAAAGAGCAACAGTTCGTCTGCTATTCATCCACGCAAAAGAGCATACCCCACAGGCTGGCTCAAGGTACGTGGAGAACCATCCCAGGCTACACACACTACGGGCGTTCATAGCGCGGCAGGAAAGAACAGCGCAAAACACACTCTTGCTGCTCAATCACTCAAGGTGCCATTTTTTTTTTTTTTGGTTTGTGGAGGATAAGAGTAAAATGAATGAAAGAAGTGGGAAGAAATCATGACCTTTTTTTCCTTATGTCAATGGCGCGTATGCATCGAGCGTCACTGCAGGGGAGCGGACGCGTGGTGACGCGGCTGCTTGCAAGTGAAAGGAGAGCCAGACGAAGGGGGAAGAAAAAGAAAAAAAAAAGAGGGTCAAGAGAAGAAGAGGAGTTCTTCTCTACTCCCTCTATTCAATCCCTTTCGAGTCCACCCTGTCGCTACGAAGGTGGAGAGCCATGACATGCCCACCAACCACTGAACAGGAGCTTTTAACGGAGGAGGACTTGCGGGCAACGAAAAGGGAGAGTAGCATGAGAGAGGGAGGGAAGGAGGGAGAAACACACCCTACCTCCTCTCCCCCTCCCCTCCATCCCTCTTGTCGATACCCATCGGGACACCAGCCTCCGATGCAACACCCAGCAGCGACTGCTTAGTAGTTGAGCTTCGTGCGGCGCCAGTGGCGGCGCTTCTCGTTCCACTTAATGCGGTTGCCCGTGCGCAGGCGGATCCAGTACGGAACCGGCTTGTTCTGGTTCAACTTCTTGGCGTACTTCTTCTTGACGGCAAGCGGCTTGAAGCGTCCCATGGTGAATACTTTGTTCTGAAGAAAAAAAAAATGTTTTTTTTTTTTTGGTTCTTGCTCGTGAATAAAGCAAAGAGGCCGTTCGTTTCCCTTTGGTAGTTATGGCGTTTTGTAAGGTAGAAGAACGCGTAAGGGCGGAAGACAACAGCAAGTTGTCCGAGTAGGAAAAAAAAAAGGAAAGGAAGAAGGGGGCAGTTATTTCGCATTTTCATCAAGACAGTATACAGTACAACAGACGCTTGGCACCGTAGTCGTCTCCCTCTTGCTTGAGTGAAAGTGAGGCAGCGGAGCCGAGAGGCCCGGGAGCTGCTTCTCTGGTGACCTTCGCACGTGTGGACCAAGGGGAGACTGCGTTGAGGCGGTGAGTATCTTGTCTTTATCGTGCCGCCCCTGCGCCACGCTCTCTCGTTCTTGCTCAGCCACGAAAAGGGCGTTCAGGGAGGGTTGTGTTTGCTGCTACCACCAGCTCGGTCCTCTGTGGTGCTCTTGTGCGTTTAGAAACATGCATCACGTCTATCACCTCATTTCCTTCCCTCCAAAGGTTTTCGGTATCGACCAGCTTTCTTTCTTTCATTTGTTTGCTTGTGTGTTGATGGGGGGAATGTAGACGGGAAACGAGAAAATGGCAAAAGGAAAGGGAGAGAAATGGGTGGCAGAATGAAGAGGAGAGTCTCCGACAATAGAGGAACGGAAGGAGAAGGAAAGCTCTTCTGTGGAGACAAGGGACGACGAGGTCAACGAGTTCAACACGACGCCAATAATAGCAGCACACACGTACACACATGCACAGACACAACGTCCCACTCCTCACCCAACCGACAGTAATCGTGAAGGACAAAAGCGAGAGAGAGAAAGGTTGTGCTAAGGGGCGGTCCAGCCCAACAGTGTGTTTATGCAAAAACACCCAAAGTGAAACACCTTCTGCAACACAAGACCCAACACCGCAACATCACGCGAATCTGGCGGGCCACTTCCACAGGACGCAACCGCAAGGATGACACAGAAAAAGACGGAAATGTGAAAAAAAGAAAAAGAGAGGCCCATAATGCACAGATGCAAGGCTGCGTCGACAAGAAAAGAAGTATCAACAATGCAAGAACAACATGTATAGAGAAGGATCGGGAAAAATGTGAACAGAACAAGAGAGAGAGAGAGAGAGAGAGAGAGAGAGCCGGTATCAACGCCAGAACACCAGATACCAAATGACAGGGCAAAAACGCTCTCGTCTCCAACGATAAACGGAAGATTAAGGGACGCGTGAAGGGTATCCCCTCTTTTCCGCTACCGTAGGAAGAGCGTCGTCGCCTGCTGGGAACAACCTCTTTTTTTTTTTTTTTGAAAGAATCTTTCTCTCTCTGATGTTTGCTCTTATCATCCCTGAGTCTCACTCTATCATCATGTTGTCCGTCACGAGGCGCGTCTCCTGGCTATACCGCACCCCTGTACCCGTCTCCGTGCTCACCACCTCGTCTACGCGCACGAGACCCACGCTCACCTGCGACTGGAATCCCACCTCGATTGGGAAGAACTTGTTTTCAGGGGAGTCCTGCCCGTCCTTGGGCAACCGGATTTCAATGTTGCCGTCGGGGCTGTTATGCGCGTCCACCAGGGGAATGGTCCAGACCACGGCGTAGCCCCCGCTCGGCCCGTGGTTCATGACTTCGTACGTGCCCGTGCTGGGCGTCACCTCCTCGGGCATCGCCGCCGTGGTGTAGAGCGGAATGACCAGCGTGACGTGCTCCAGAGGTGGCGCACTAGGGTTGCTGAGCTCATATTCCACCGTGATGCTGCCTGGCTCTGGCCAGCACGTGAAAGAAATGGGAGGCTGAACGCTGCCTGGGTTCTGCAGGCGCCAGCGCAGGATGGTGACGGGCTGCTGGACAGGAAACGGCTTGCCGTCCACCATGGAGAGGACGTGGTCGGAGGCGAACAGGGCCTTGTTGACCTTGGCGTGCGCGCGGAACTGGAAGTCCCCACTAACCTGAGCGAGGGCCACTTTAATATGGTCGAGCTTCGGGTCCGAGACAAGCACCGAGAGCTCGCCCTTGATGTCGGCAGGGCCGCTACCGCCCTCGCGACTCAGCGTCGCCGCAATCTTCTCCTCCACGATAATGTGAACGCCTTCGTGAGCAACATCGGGTCCTGCGTGAGCCTGCTGCTGCTGTTGCTGCTGCTGTTGCATCATCATCTGCTGTTGCTGCTGTTCCGCCGCCCCAGCCGCGCCGGCCCCACCGCCTACTTCACGCTGCACCTTGGCGGAGAGGTCCGTCTTACGGGCCTTGCCAAGGCTCATGCCGGAGCGGGGTGCCGCGGCCTGCATGCGGCTGTCCTGTCCACCCGCTGCCGCTGCCGAAGACGGCGCGGCGCTCGAGGCACCGTAGCCGCCCATGGACGTTGCGGGCGGCATGCCGGAGCCGTAGCCCCCCATCCCCCCGCCTCCGCCGCTGGGCGGATTGAAAGAGGTGTCATCGCTGCCGAAGCCGCCGTAGGAGCCGCCCGCGTTGCCGGAGCCCACGCCCATGGCCATGGCGCGCTTGCGCTCCCGGAGCTGCTTTGCGTGCTCGGCCGATGCCTTGGCGGCCGCCTCCATCTGCTGCCGCTTCGCCTCCAGTGCCATGCGCTCCTCGTATGAGTCCATCTCTAGGTACGTGTGGATGTGCTCGACCGTCGTGTTCTCGCGCTTGCCGCCCACAACAACCTCGTCGAGGGCAAAGAAGATTTCGAACGTGTTCGCTTCTAGGGTGGACTCGCGAATGCCCTCTGGCACGTACTCGGGGATGAGACGACCCATCAGATGCAGGGTCGCGAGGTCCTCGACAATGTTGCTGTTTTTGGTGGTGACAAGGATGAGGTAGAGGTCCTCCAGGGGCTGGTACACGTAACGCACGGTGCCCGCGTCGATGAAGGTCACCTGCTTATTCACAGAGGACTCGAGAAGACGAGGGAAAGCGGAGAGGAGGCCCTCCACTCGGATACGTGAGATGTCGGAGAACTGGCGGGCCAGCACCACCTTGCCCGCCTTGGTGACGATGCCGGCGGAAATGACGGTCATGGTGGCGATGCTGAGGATGATGTAGAGGGAAACAACAACAAAAGAAGAAGAAAATAGAAGGCAGAATATACAACGTGTCACCAAAGGAGCCAATTTATGAGAGACCTAGCGATAGTGGAAAAACCAAAAAAAGATACACACACACACGTGCGCACTCTCTCGTAGAGCCAACGTTTGTGCACGCGTGAAAAAGAAATAGAAGAAGAGGAGTCGAGAGAGAAAAGATTGAGAGGATAGGGAAAGTGACCTGTCAACGGTAAAGCGCGCACCTGCCGCATCCGCTGACAGGTAAAATATGTGAAGGAGGCTCGAATTACATTCGATGCCATTCAACAACTCAACTCTACGTTTTCACATGCATCTTTTTTTTTTGTGTGTTTTTGCCTGTTTTTCCTTTAAGAGGAGCAGCACCTTCTGTGGGAGACGTTTTCAACGGATGCGATTCCTTTTGGCCTTTCGCGCTGACTGACTTACTCAGCACCTTCAAACTTTACTTTCTGTGTCTTTGCCCTCCGCCTCCGGTCCAGGGCCCACATCCGTTCCTGGTGCACGCGGTGGCACCACAATAGAGTCTCGCAGCACTTCGCTCTCCTGCTGCTGACGACGCTGCAGGGGTGACGCGAGGGACTCATCATGGACGACGTCAAGTTCCACGTAGCCGTCCGCACTCTTGCCGCCCCTTGTGCCTGTGGTGGTCTGCTCCGTGGACTGGATGGGTAACGGGGGAGGGGGCGAAGTGGAATGAGACTGCCGCGTTGCGCGGGGAATAGACTGGTGTGCAGTGCCGCCGCCCCCGTGCCCCTGTGCTGACAACGCCGGCTCTTGCTCCTCCACGTCGGCCTCGTAGTACGTCATGCCCTTGTCCCAGTACCGCTCCACCACAAACACCGAGCGCTTCATCTTGCCCACCTCCGCATCCACGTCGAGCGGTGCCAGGCGCTGGTGCTTGGGTTGGTAGCGGCAGCTGACGTCGGGAATGCGGGGGAGAAGGTAGCCAATGAAGGGATTGCTGTGGGAGTCGTCGAAGAGGGTGAAGCGAAGGTTTTCGTAGGTGTCCATGGTGGCCCCTTCGTCATGCATGTCAGTCGCACGAGCATCGTCCGCGTCAAGGCCGGAGAGGGACGGGGCGGAGGAGAAGGAGGCGTCCGTGTGCGCGGTGGCGTTGACGTTGGCGTCGCGCTCTGAGGCGGCGGCGGGGCTTCCTGTTGTCGTGGCCGCGTGCCGCCGCTGTCGTTCCTGCTGCTGCTGCTGCTGGTGTTGCTGACGCCGGTGCTCGGCGAGCTCCTGGCTGAAGGTCCGCACGCGCCCGAGGGTTGCCATCCACGTGCGCGTCTGGAAGTGCACGTACACGAGAAGCCCCATGCTGGTGGCGAGCGTCAGGGAGCACACGAGAACGCCGCCCCCGTGCTTGCGGAGAGACAGGAGGAGCACGCCACCCGTTTCCGCTAGCACGTAGAGCCACATGACGCACCGCAGGACCTGCGCACAGACGGTAAAGTCCGTGCAGTCCTGTGCCGGGGAGAGCGTCGGGCGGTAGCGGTCGTACAGCTTCGCGCGCTGCGTGGCGTAGCGCACAATAAAGTAGAGGGCCACAAACAAGCCCAACACTGGCATCGTCATGTGGAAGAGGAGCCCAATCGCGAGGATCATGAGGTCGAAGGAGTACCGTTTGGGGTACTCCATCTCACACGGCATGAAGAGTGCATCGTAGTTCCGCTGCACGTGCACGCGACCGCGCAGGAGGAAGGCCTTGAGAATGCCCACAGGGTCCACGAGGTCATTCCAGGCCGAGAAGCTCAACGCCATGATGACCTTGGCGTAGAAGTAGCCCACCTTGCTTGGCGCCACGCAGGCGACAAAGAACTCCGTGATGAAGCGACCTTCGCCAGCCGACACCAGGAAGGCCAGCTGCGCGAAGCCGCCCTGCAGCGCAGCCTGGAAAATGACGGCGGTCAGCACCATGAAGATGTATTGCAGGTAGAGCTGCCCCGCGTCACACTCGGCCTTGTTGAAGGCACCCATGATGACCACCATCACACGCAGGATATCCGGCAGAATCACGTAAAAAAGAGAGAGCGCCAACACGGGCAGGTAGGCGTTGATGATATTCCGCAGCCACGCGGGAACCGTCGCGACGTAGTACTCGCTGAAAGACTGGCCAATCCCGGGTATGTAGGAGAGGTTTTCCAGGGAGCCGAGCATACCAATGGGAATCGAGTAAAAGAAGACCAGCGCAATGTACACCACAAAGACGAGGAAGTAGCGAATGCCCAGCACCACCTTGTCTGTCAGGACATTGTTGCTGATGATCTGCCCAGGAGGACCTGCAATGTTGGCCGTGGCACTTGACCACCACCCGCCGTAGCGCGCACGGAAGAGGTTGATGAACTCAAAGGCCGAGCGCGCGTCGGCAAAGATGACAAAGGTGGCCGAGTCTGCGGGTTGCTGTGGCACCTGCGCGATCATGCGGTTCAGTTCGTCCGCGGTGGTGCGCAGACGTCTCTCGTAGTAGGGCACCGCGGGCACATCCTGACAGCACGAGGTCCATGTGCAACTGCGGGTGTAAAGCACCAGATCGTCGACATTGTCCTCCGCGTCTAAGACGCTTTCGCCTGTGTACATGGCGGTCTTGGCGTGCGAGCTATGCCGTCGGCCGCCGGAGTGAGTCTCCTCCACCAGCACCGTCGCGGACTCCTCTTCCCGCGGGCTATCCCGATGCTGTGGTTGCGCACGGAGCGAGTGGGAGGTGGGCTCGAGGGACTGGGACTCCACCGAGGTGTCCCCAGAAGACGACGCTGGCGACGCGAATGAGAAGAGCAAATTATTAAGGTTGTTTCGTGTGTGCCGCACGTGATGCCGCTGTGTCGCGCTTCCCTGTGGGGACAGCGTCCGATGGCCTCGACCTTGTTGCTGCGGCTGCTGCTGGTGCTGCTGGTGTTGCTGTGACTCTGCGATGGCTCTCAGCTGGCGTCGTCGCAGCTTCCGCTTGATGGCCTTTTCATCGGCAATGACGTCTTGTAGATCGGCCATGGCGCTCTCCGCGTTGCCAATCGCGCGGTACATGCCAGCGGGTGGCTTCCGCGTGAAGAGGATCTGCTTCACCCGCCCAGGACGCGTGAACACAGCGTCGCTGCGGTGCGTTGAGTAGTAGTGGCAGCCCACAATGCCAAACAGGCAGTCAAACCCGTTGCAGTCCAGCTGCTCATAGTAGTCGAACTCGTCTTCGAGGCTCCGGTCACGCTGTAAATCGGTCGGTGAGCGGACGGGGCTGCCGCGCGCCGCACTAGCGCCTCGGCCTCCTCCCCGACGACCGCCGTCGTTGTGGTTTGGGCTGGGAAGGAAGTAGGAGCGCTCCTGAAGGAAGCTTGATGAAAAGACAGAGACGGACTTCATTTCCTCGGCGTCGATGCCGCGGACACACGCCACGCGGTACCCCAGGGCGTGCTTCATTTGGTGCAGCATCACATCGTGCACATACTTGTTGACGCGCTTAACATAAAACACGGTGAGACAGACCATAACGAGGCAGAAGCCACAGTTCAGAAGCACCACCGGCCACCATCGCCAGCTGCGCGGACGGATGTTCTTGGCGGTGAGGTCGTACAGACCGGGCAGGGCCACCGGAACGCAGCCCACATCCTCGCCCATGTATTCACAAAACGGGCGCTTCAGCAGACAGCCCGTCTCATTCGCATCCATGCGGTGGCACCGCCGCGTGTCGGCCTTCACCATGATGTACTCGTTGTAGTCCTCTTGGCTGGCGACGACGCTGATCCAGATGGTGAAGCACTCCCCCAGGATCATGAGCGATGCAAAGAACTTGAGGGTGAAGGTGTAGAGCGCGACTTGAGGGTCAAGGGGGGTCTTGGGTAAGTTACTCCTGGCGTCCCCTACCTCCTCCTCCGTCGCCCTGGTCGCTGCGGTGCACGCGCGTGTCGGGCTGCTGGTGTTGCCCTCGTTCCCTTCTCTCGACGGCTCTGAGGAGGAATGGGCTCCGTGGTGATCGGCTGCGTCGGTGGAGCCGTAGCGGCGCCGCACCTGCCGCTCTGTTGCACTGGACGCGCTGTACGAAGAGAGGGGGGTGGACGGGCTGAGGGCCGCGGCCGCGGCCGCAGGGGTGGTAACAGGGGTTGCGGGTCCGCTGTTGGGGGAGTCTGCAATCGTGACATCCGCCACGGCTAGTGCCTGCTCGCCTCGGGTACGGTGAGACTGCCTTCCCGTTGTAGTTGGATTCAGAGGCACGTAGGACCGCGTACCAGTGAAGCGCGCGGCCGTGACGTGATTCACGTGGTGATCCGATAGTGCACCTTCAAGGTGCGGCACGCTCTCTTCAATACTAATCCAATCTCGCCAAGAGGGGAGGTAAAACATAGTGGAACGGTACGGGAGCGAGATGCCGAGACGTTTCCGGCGGCGCCGCACTGGTTGGCAGGCGGTCCCACTCTGCGGTGCGCGCGCGGTGACCGAGTCATCGGTCTCATGAATCGGAAAGCCGCCCTCTGCGGCCTCGCGAGCCTCTGCGGCTCCATCGCTGCCTCCCCTTACAGTGTTCCTGCCACCAGTGGTCGTCGTTGGAGAGGCGGGTGGGGTGGCCGTACGTGGTGGAGGTTCGATGGTGTGATTCGGGCGGTAGAAGCGCTTCAGCCACAATCGCGAGGTACCGACAAGGTAAAGCACCAGCGGAACGTAGAGGGCGAGGAGCACGGCGCCAAGGATGAGGGAGAAGATGAGGCCTTGGTCATCGTAAGTGGAGTCGGCGGACAGTGTGGAGCTGCCGCTGCCGCTGTCGGCGGGCCTCCTGGGGGGACTCACGGGCGGGCTGGACATTTATGGGATTCACTAACGGTTGGACGTCTCGTGACTGCTTTTATGCTCCTTGGTTGCCGAGCACTGCGTTAGCAGCACCCACGCTCGTGATGGTACTAATTCAATTGGCTGGCTGCTTCGTTAAGGAAAAGGAGTTGGGAGTAGATTCTACTGTCACACGCTAAGCGAACTCTTTTTTTTTGTTTTTGTTGTTGCCGCCTCACCAGAGACCGAGAAAGCTGGTGATGCACGCGCAACGGAAAGAAAGAAAAAAAAGAACCGGTAAGGGAAAACACAAGAGCAAACGCAAAAAATAATAATAATCAATAAAGCACTTCAGAGACACGAAGAAGAAGCTTCGTCGACAATCCTGATGTCGTCCCCTCAGTGGGGATGCAGTCGCGCAGCAACAGAGGGAGGGTACTACCTAGGAAAGCGTGGCCGAACGAACCCAGAAGCAAAGGCGAAGAAGAAAAGTATATGAGAGCGCACTTCTTTCCCCGCAGTCTCTTCCTGGAGGGCTTGCTGCTGCAACACAAAGAGGGAAAATGAATCTAATCACGGCTGAGCACAGTCGAGGAGTCCGTGCAGGGAGGAAGGAGGCAGAGAGAGAGAGAATGAGTGAGGAAAACAAAAAGGAGAACACAGCTGTCAGTGTGTGTGTGTGCGCAGTCACCCACGGGGCGTAACCACTGTTCTTGGTGACACGGTTCATCGTACCCTGTCCGTCGTCTGCGATCCCTTATCGGCCTTCAAGTTGGTGATTGGGCGTAGGGTGGAACCCCTGACTTACAATTCTACCCGTGGTAAGTTTTGTGACGCGCAAGCCTGTTGACCTGTGCTCGTAGGTGTCCCAGGGCAATACGGCATCGTCCTATGCCAGGGCCCTGTGGTAGTGAAGAGAAACACACTGGTGGGGAATATTGTCTTTGTTTGCATCTTGTAGACACGACTGTGACAGAGGTGCGTGCGCCAGCGGCCCGCTTCGTGAATTAATAAACATAGCGCATAGGGGTGCGAGGGAGAGAGGAAGGGGGAGGAAGGGGTTCCAGTCGAATTGGTTTACAGCTCTCCTGAGCGAGAGAGAGAGAGGAAGCAATCGGGGAAGAAAACATGCACAAAGAGAAAGGGAGAGGTGATCAAGACAGGGTGCCACCGTCGAAGGACTGAAAAAAAAGAACAAACAACAACAACTGCAGCAAGGCTTCGAAAAGGGGGGATCCCCAACCCTCCCCCTCCCATCGCAAGCTCATTTACATCTGTATTGTCACACGCTTCGCTTTGTTTGACGGCCCCGTCTTCAGGGAGCTCTTCAGTCTGTGGGCGGGTGGTGGCGCAGGCTCCGCGCGCTCTGGTGAGGTTTCAGCACTAGCCCCTCGGACAGAGTCAGGGGCGGCAGGGGAGAAGGGGCTGTCAGCTGCTTCTGTTTGCAGAGGTTCCGCGTGATCCTCAACAGCGGGGGCCTCCGCTTCTACCACAAAGACGTTGGTCTGGTGGTTGTCTGCCGCGCGTGGTGAAGGCGTCTCTGGCTGCTGTTGCTGCTGTTGCTGCGGCGACGGCGGGGTCGGGGGAGGTGGTGTCGAGGCCTTGGCGATCGCCTCGAACGGTGTTTCTTGCTGCATCGGTTCACGTGGGCTTGCGGGGGCCTCTACAATCAAGGAGAGCTCCGTCTTCTTCGCCCCTGGGGCTGCCTTGTCCGTGGTCAGGTCCACGAGTGTCTTGGCGAGGTCAAAGTCATCGTCAGCTGGTGGCTCGCCTGCGCCGCAATCCACCACCACCACATACTTGGTGGGCTTTCCCTGAACATCCCCGCACGGGGCGACCTCGCGCATGAGCCGATCCATGCCGCTCGTCACGCGACCAAAGCACACGTGACGCCCATTGAGGGCCTGCTCATGCGCAGCGCTTGTCGTAATGAAGAACTGCGAACCGTTGCTGTTCGGGCCGGTGTTGGCCATGGATAGGAGCCCGACTTCATTATGCCGGCGCTTCTTGTTCTCGTCAGGGAAGGCAGCGCGACGGGCAGGCTGCCCGGCGAAGTGGTTGCCGCTCCGGTACGTCGGGGCGCCTGTGGTGGTGGGGAGCAGGCGCATGGTGAGGTCGCCGCCCTGGATGCAAAAACCTGGGATAATCTTGTGCAGCGAGGTGCCCTTGTAGGAGGACACGAGGTCCCGATAAAAGTACTTCTCGGTGCGCGTTTGCCAAAACCCATCGCTGCCATTCGAAGCGGTCCTCGTGGTATCGCCACTGCTGCCTGCCGCGCAGAGGCGCCGGAAGTTCGCACAGGCCACGGGTGACTCATCGTCAAAGAGCTCGAATTGGACAAGGATAGGTGCCGTAGTCGGTGCGCAGCCCACCGCGCGCGCAGAGGCGTTGAGGCTGCCCGCACCGTTGACGGCCGCCTGCGTGTGGGTGCCAGCGAGGGAAGGGACGGTGGGAAAGGCGTCGTAGACAGCAAACGCCATCCAGCACGTTGTGTGAGGCTGGCGTGCGGTCTCGCGTACGTAGCGGGAGCCCGAGGCGAGAGGGCCTGGGGTGACCGTGCTCCCGAGGTAGCGCGTGCTCGTGTAGTTCATTGCAGGGGGAGTCACGCTGTTGTGCTGTTGTCCTGTTGCTTTTCCTTCTTCGTGTCTTCTGTCTGAAACTTCTGTGCGTGCGCCACATCAATAGGGAGAGGGGAAGAGGAAAGAATGAGAGCGACATGCATCCTGTGTTCATGAGACGTCTCCTCCTTTGTCAAGCGTTTTGCGCTTTATCCGTGTCGAGAAGCCTTTCTCTTTCTTCCTCAAGGGTGGGAACAACCCAGGAACAAGTTACGCTCTGGCTTCTGACACATACACACACAGCTTATCACACATAATATTTGTGAGCTTCATCCTTTCCTCGACAGCTGCATCAGTTTCGTTGAAGTAAGTTTCTTCATGATAACTTTCGTTTTCCCTCTTGGCGACGGAAAACAAACAGTTGGAACGTATGTGAAGAGGGCACCTGCGGAGCGCGATGGTTTAAAATAAGCAGTAACGTATGACTTGACAACGATAGAAAAAGAAAGAGGGTGACGATTGCCTCGATGACGAGAGGATGATCTGTTTTTCATTCCAATCTTTCCACCGTCCTTTCCGGTTCAGTGTGGTATCCCCCCATCCCTCTCCCCTTCCCGTTCACTGCCTCGGGCTTGTGGAATCAGAAAGGGTTGTAGGGCCCTGGTGCGGTGCGCTTACGTGGCGCGGTGTAGTGGCGTCCGCTCTCCATGAAGTTCCGCATGAGGATGCTCATGAGAGGTTTTGGCAAGCCTTTGGCCGCCGCCGCCTCCGCCGGCGACCCTTCCCCGCGGGTGAGGTAGCCCTCGGGCAGCAGCTTGGCGGCCACCTCGGCCAAGGACGCGACGCTGCCTTGGCGGGGAAGGCCCGCGCGGTGCTTGCTGACGACATCCTCCCCGTGCACGTGCCAGAGCAGGGCGGCGGCGTGCAGGTAGCAAGCACGCTCCGCATCCTTCTTTTTCAGAGAGATCCCAATCGCAAGGAGGGGTGGGAGCGCTTCATCAAGCGGCGGTACAGAAGCCTGCGGGGTTGTCTTGTTCTCCAGCTGTTGCGGAGTATCTTGTTGTTGTTGCTGCTGCTGCTGTTTCTTCTTTTTCTTTGATTTCAACGACGTCCCTGGGGTTGCGGCATCTCCGCCGGTTGAGCGCAGCCTCTCCACGACACGGATGGGGGGCGGTACCCGCAGGTAGGCGATGTTGTGGACGCTCACTTGCTTGCCGTAGCCCGTAATATAAATCGAGGGCAAGACATTAAGTGGGTACGCGGCCAGCCATTGCCGCAACGCTTCCTCCTCGCTCGGGGCTAGTGGACAGACGTGACCCGTGAAATAGCTGTCGCTGCTCAGAAAAGAAGGGGCCATGCCATAGGACTTACGCAACGCGTGCTGCTCGCGGAGGTAGTTCTGCACACAGGTTTTGGTGTCGTTGCCAATGGACTGCAGCAGTTCAGCGGCCTGTGTCAGCTCCACCGCAGGCTGGGTTGCGGCAGCTGACGTCGACCCCGATCCTCCTGCTGCTGCTGCTGTTGTTGAAAGGGATGACGGGGCCGCCGGCCACGACGAGGCAGCCGTGCCCCAGCCCGCCTTGGACGCGGCGGACGCTGCCACACCCGAGGAACCTATTTCGTTAGGAGCCTTCGCCGCCGCCGCAGTTGCCTTTGTTTCCTCTCTCTTACTGCTCCCATTGCCAGCTCCACCACCGCACACCTTAAAGTCCTCTGGGATGCGGAGCTGAAGAATCGAGAGGGTGTCCTTGATGTGCGGGGGCAGCCGTCGGGCATTGCCCTCCATGATGTAGCCTGGCAGGTAGGCCTGTGTGAAGCCGCTGCTGACTCTTTCCGGAGCATTGCGGCCCAGTGGGAAGGACGAGGGCAGCGCTGCGGCGTCGTCTGAGGACGCACTTGACGGATCGATGGCTGGTGTGGTCGGCCGGCATCCCTCCCTCGTCAGCAGCTCCGTTTCGTCTGGGTCGCCGCTCTCTGGTTCGCACACAATCGACGGTTTCAACACCGCAATGAGGCCTTTCGGGCGCCGCATACCCTTCATATCCGCATGCGTGACACGACCCAAGTACTTGCGCTTCCAAAGAAACCGTTCCTGCTCCGCCGGGTCAGCGTAGAGGGGGATGCCTAGTGCGCAGAGCGTGTCGACCGCATGCATCGCGCAGAGCTGGACCGCCTGTGGGATGCTTCTCCCAATGGCGTTGCCTCCGCGCACACCGAACTCGCGCGGTACCGGCGTCAGCGTCGTGGCGCGGTAGAAGTCTCCCATCCCGGTGATGACGTAGAGTTCGGGATAGGGGTTGCGCACGAGATTGGTTTGCCACTGTCGCAGCACCTCCACAGACTCCTCGAGCCACTCCTCGGGCGGGTTTACCTCGACGCAGTCACCGCAGAAGAAGTTGAGCTCGTTCATGGCACCAATCATGCGCTCCCCGTCGCTGCGAGAGTAGGCGTTGGCCTTCGCCATCATGTCGGGGTCGAGCCACACTTCATCGCCGCCGATTTGTTGCTTGAGCGGGCGTGGAAGTGGTGCGTGCTGCACGGCAGCCGGGACGACGACGTCGCCGGTGAGAGGGTTCGGTGCCCAGCGGCCAAAGCCAGCGGCGGCACGCGCGTGCCGTGCTTGCCGTGCGGGGTCTGCTGGGAAGAGCGGGATGCCGAGCGCGGCGAGCAGCAGCTCCGCATGCATGGCGGCAAGGTGTGTGGCCACCTCCGTCGTCTGCGCCTTGCCCTTGGCGGAGAGCACGCCCCCAACGGTGCCGCCGCACGGTAGCCGGAGCTCCACCACGTACATGCGTGTCGGACTTCCCAAGACGGCGGCGCTGGAGACGGCCATGTGCGCCTTCCAGTCGAGGCCTTGTTGAAGGTAAAAGTCCTTGATGCGGTCTGCCGCCGCGGGCTCGTAGACGCAAGGAAGCACCAGCGCATCTTGCGGGGTAGGGGAGCAGCGTGTGGAGGCAGTGGTGACCATGGCCCAGTGCCCGCCCTCCGTTGGGTCGAATACCGCAGCGGCGGAGACACCGCTCACCGAGTCGACGCCTCCTCCTCCTCCTCCGCCCGCGATGGCGGATGCCCCAGATACAGCCACATTCGCTGCGTTCGCGGATCGAGGCCGCACAGGCTCTGCCCAGGGCAGCCAGAGGTTCTCCCGATACCGCTGCCACGCTACAGCCGTGGTGCTCTCTGCCAGGGTCGCCTCATCCGTGTTGCCCGACCTGTCTGATCTGCTTGACACTGTGTTTCCAAACAGGGACCCGATTCCGTTGGCCGCCGCTTCATCGTTGTCGTTGCTGTTGTTGCGGCTGCCGGAGGGTTGGCTGGGTTCAACCACTTCCGCCTCAGCAACAACGGAGCGAAAGAGCGGTGTGTGGTGCGAGGGTTCCGCCGTGGCGCTCGAAGATGGGGCGGACCGTGTGGCTGCTGAGCTGCCAAGAGAGGAGGTGGCGGTGTCGGAAGGTGACGAGGCTGACGGCGTCGCCTCCTTCGAGGTCTGCGTGGTGGTCACGCCTCCGTGGGGTGTGGACGCGGGGTCCGAAGGTACGCTCGCTTTCGTGGATGCTTCCGGGCTCCCCGTGCCGCCACCACGCAGTGAGGGGACCATCCGCAGCGGTGGCGGCACCCGCGTTCCATCGGGTTTGACAGGGTCCTCTGGCAATGGTGCGTACCGCCCCTCCGCTCGTGCGGACTCTGCGTAGCGGCGCTGCATGGACGGCAAGCGAAAGAGTGGCACCCCGAGCGCGTCGCACACCCGCTCCGCGTGCATGGCCGCAAGCAGTTCCGCGTCCTTTGGATTCTCAGCGACACCCTCTGCCACGTAGGAGCGATGCGGCTCCGGCAAGGAGAGCCGACAGGAGGCCACAAAGACACGGACGCCAGACATGGTGTCCTCGCGCACTTCGAAGATATTCGCGGAGGCGTTCCCGGCGCGTCGGACAAAGTTGGTGACGCGGCTGCGGGAGAAGGGGTCTACCTTCACGATATCCCAATAGGCTGCGTTGCGAAGATCTTGGTGCCACCATTCCGTACTTCCCGAGTTCGCAGCGATGGAGGCGGAAGTGGTGGTGCTGCTGCTGCCTTTAGCCTTCTTGGTGGAATGGTCCATGTTGCTGCCTCTACGGCTGCTGTTGCCGTGCACGGGATGCGTCGTCGTCTCTGCGTGTGACTGCCCATACGAACCGGGGATGGCACCGTCCCTCTGCTGACCTCCAGCACTGTGGTACTGCCCATCTGATGAGGAAGAGGTAGGGGAGTCTCGAACAAACGTGCGATGGCTTGGGCCGACTTCAACAGTTTCTACTTCGATGGATTCAATGGAAATGATCTCTGGTTCGATGCGGTCCGGCGGGCCTTGACTGTAGCGCATTGCAGAGACACGGAACGTGCGATAGGACAAAGACAGTGTTTGTGCTGCAGGGTTCACAGAGACCTCTACCCCCCGTCTGTGACGCCCTGGCCTCAGAAGCCCAACGGCGGCGGCGGCCGTTGTCCGTTTCATGAGACGTCAAGAAAGGTTTCACTGGCGAATATCAAAAGAAAAGAGGAGAGAAAAAAAATGATAAAATTAGGATAATCTGTGAATGAATGAAAAGAAAACAAACAAACAGACAAGCGAACTGTGTCGACGCCAATGGAGGAGGGTAAGAGACAGGAACGCTATCGAGGTTGTGGTGAGAGTGTCTGTGTGGGTGAAGTGTGGTTCCCAACCACAACACTTTACCTTCGCACTTGGGTTCCGAAACGCTCTCTTTGATTTCGCCGTTCCTACGTTCCCCTTCTGTGTGCACAAGTGCTACGGTAAATGAGACAAGAGAACAACAAAGAAGGTGAGCACGGGTGAAGTGTAGAGGGGTTTCCATTGAAGAGTGCGTTGTTTTTTTGTGAGAAGGACCTGCCGTGCGCGGGGACTTGGGTGCAAGGGCGGTTGATGGTGAGGGACTCCATGACCGCTTGAGCAGCCTCACGAGGGAGTCGGTGTCGTGGCGACTGACGCGCGTCGTCTACTTCCAACTTTGGATTTGCACATTTTTAAGTTACAATTTTGTATGATCGAATGTGGCTGTGCACGTGAGAAGGTTGAGGCGAGACGAGGCGAGGAAGAAAAGGAAACAATAAAGGGCGTCTCATCCGAGGTGTCAGCCCTTCAGTACCAAGGGTGAAACCAGTAGAGTCAAATACCAACACCAACAAAGAAACATGAATGCAGAGGAAACGTGACAAAGGGGAACGGCAATGTCATGGTCGAATGCTTCCAAGGAAGGTGGAGCCTGTCCACTTCACAGGCACACACGCCTAGGCATTGTAAACAAAGGTGGTGTCGTGCTCCGTGCTGCGCGAGACAAACTCCCGTTCCACAAGTACGTCCAGTTCCCGTTTAATCTCCCGCGCCGTCGGACGAAAGTGACGAGCCACGAGCTGCGTCACCAGCGGCACCAAATCCGCGTACGCGAGTTCCCGGTGGCTCTTCAGGGCTCGCACCAGCGCCGCCGCAAGCTGCTGCCGACGCATCGCCTGGATAGCGGCAGGAACCCCCGTGAAAGCTTCCCCACCGCCTTCGCCCATGGCTTCGCCGGCGTCTGTGTCTGCAGCTGCGGGCAACGATGCGGTCTGCATGGTTGACGAGTTCTGCATGGTTGTGGTGCCGCTGCCGAGCGCCCAGACCTTGCTTTGCGGTGAGGCGACACCGTCCACGGCGAAGGAGGTGGCCACACGCCGCAAGCGCGGTGCCGGCAGTTGAATCTTTCGCAGACGGTGCGAGAAACGCTCGTTCAGGGCGAAGCGGTGGTGCGCCTCAAGCGTGCGGGGTGGGACGGCGGAGGGCGTTTGCGAGGGACTGGTGCCACTGCTGCTGTTGCTCGCGGTCAGCAGCACCCCGGTGGAGAAGCTCTGGTTCGCTTCTTCGCGGCTTGTGTCGTCCAAGCATCGCAGCAACGGCACGCCGCGGTGTGCAACCACAGAGGCCAGGTGGGGACGCAGCTCGGCAAAGGTCATGCCCAGCTTCCGTGCGATGGCGTCGCCGGTGATGTAGCCCCGGTGGCGCTTCTTTTTGCCCGCTGCCCGGTTCATCCCCACCCTTTCCTCCGTGCGCTCGTCCTCGTCTCCGGCCGCCTCCTCGTCTGTGCTGTCAGCGGCCGCCGCCCTGCCGGTGCCGCGGTACGTGGTGAGCGCGCTGGACGCAAGGTGCGCCAAAAGAGAAGAAATCCGTGGGGCGTTGGCGCTGGCGAATGTGGCAGGAAGGCCCAGGGCGGCCATACCAGACGGCGCGGAAGGGGCTGCTGGTGGTGGTGCTGCTACCGGTGCTTGCGCGTGCGGCGGTGGCGAGCGCACGAGCTCCGACAAGTCGCGTGGGCTCGGGGAGGTCCCCTCCAGGCCCCCGTGCAGCGAAGATGGGATGGAGGGAATGGTGTGCATGTCCTTGGCCGTGTCGTCGTTGGCGTTTTCCAGGTCGCTCTCGTTGTCGTCATCGTCTTCAGAGGTGTAGAAGCTTGCAGTGGGGCTCCGCTCGGAAGGGTGGCTGCTCTCCGCCTCGGCAGGGACGTCCTCGTCTTCCACGGCACCGTCGATGTCCGTGCGGCGGTGGCTGGGATGGCGCCGGCGGAATCCACCGTCCCCGGTGGTGCCTCCCCGATGGTGCGAGTGAGGGTGGTGGTGGTGGTGCTGACCCTCGCGAATGACCGTTGCACCGTCCGTACGGGTGTCTTCGGTGAACTCCCCAACCATGCCATCCATGTCCGTCGCCGCAGTGCTGCCATGGGCCCCTGTTATCGTCTGGGCAGCGCTGCCGAGGCGGTTGTACGCCTCACTCACAAGCAGCAGAATGCTCGCTTGAATCGTATTCGCCAAAACTTCCTTGGTGCCACGAGGGAACTCCGCCGTGAGCTTGGCGGTGCCGAGGACGTGCAGCCAGCGCAACGTGCGTGAAGGGTGCACGCGCAGGTAGTAGTCCTCGAAGGCGCTCATGCCCGCGAGGAGCGTTGGGTGAGGCTTCAGGGGAAGCGCGCGGTAGCTGGGCCACTGGGCCGAGGAAAGCAACTGAACTACAATTTTTGTCGGAAGGGACTTGAACTTGTCAGTCTTTTCAAACTCGGCGGTGTTGTTGCGTGCGTTGATGCAGTCTCGCAGCATCGCCTCGAAGGCGTGGACGCTGCTGACACCAAGGCGGAGCTGCAGCTGTTGCACAAACACGCGTTCCGCCTCTATGTTCGCAGAGGCCGCCAACAGCCGCCGCGCCAGCCGTTCCTTATAATACTCCAAGAAGATATCCTTATCGTCCAAGAGAGCCACCATGACGGCAATGTGCGCAAGTCGCTCCTGCATCTCTGGCGTCACCTCGGTCAAGCGCCCAGCGAGCTGGCGGCCGCACAGATGATCGCAGTAAGTGGCCATGAGCACGGGCACGCCCATGGAGGCCGCGCGTGGCTCCGACTCCAGGATGGCCAGCAGCGGGGCGGTCGCCCGCGCACCGGCATCGCGGTTGAGGAGCACATTGGGAAGCTGCTCCATGTCCCAGCCGGGTGAGGCGCCCCACTGACGGGGACTGCCTCTGCCCCCGAGGCCACTCACACCCGCGGCGTCGTAGTGCATCTCCGAGGCGGCAGAGGCGGTGGCGGCGGCCGCGGCGGCTGCGCTGCGCGTCCAGCGGGAGGGGTTGAGCACCACCACCATGGCATCCGTCAGCGCACCAAGCATCACGGGGCTGTCTAGCATGTGCTCCTGGATGAGCGTGCTGTAAGCGGTGTACATCTTCACCAGGCCCTCGGCCAGCGTGTTCCCTGCAGCGGCGAGGGCCGCCTCTGCGCTGGGTGCCGGCCGGGCCGCGCTTGCGCCAGGGACGTGGCTGAAAGAGGGGGAGTGCGACATCCCACGCTCTGGTGAAGGCGCTTTCCCAAGGCTACGATTCGTTCGGCTGCTGTGCGTGCTGGCGAAGCTGGTGCTCGCACGGGAGGGATACGTGGGCAAGCCACTCAAGAAACCTCCGCGCGTTCCGTCCAGCCCAAGCGGTCCTTCCCCCTTCCCGCTGACACCCCTCCCACCGTGCTCCGTCCGCGCGATGGTGGATAAGTAGGCGGAGATGAGCTCCGCCGCATCGCGGATAATCTTTCGGGCGAGCACGGCCGCCATGAGCAGCGTGCAGCTCTCGTCGCCTGACATGGCGAAGGTGCTGTAAAACGAGCCCACCGCCGCGCATTTCTCTTGCGCCGTCACGACAAGTCGGTTGGGCGGCGGAAAGGCCGCGGTGGACGCCGTGGATGCGTTCATGAGACTGATCGCGGAGGAGGAGAGCGTCCGTGCGTGCATGGAGTTGCGCGGAAGGTTCGGTAGCGCCATGTTATCCGGGGATCGCAGCGCACCCATGTGGTTCGCTGCTGTGTGCCCGCCCGCGAGCACCCCAAGGCTGTTGCTGAAGGTACGGCTGTGGGAAGGGACGGTGACGAGGCTGGCGGAGGGCGAGAAGGCCGCGCTGGTCGTGTGATGACCATTCGACACACTGCTCGACTCTTGGACCACATCCTCGCCGAGCACCGCGATCACCAAGCCGTCATCGGTGCGGTCGCCTGCCCACACCTCAAGCAAGCGCTGAAACCCACTGTCGGTGTCCAGGATTAGAGTGCGGTGCACCTCCACGAGGAGTACCGACGACAGCACGGCTTGGATGGCGGCATGAATGAAGGGCAGGCCCACGTCTATGACGAGGCACCGCTCCAGTGAGAAGACGCTGCGCACCCATCGCGTGTAACGCCGCCGGCTCGCAAAGGAGGCATCCATCTGACGAGGCCGCTCCGCACGATAGAAGTGCTCCAGCTGCAGCATGTACGTATCGCCGAAATCGTCCCCAATGAGGTTGGCGAGCGGCTTGCCGATTTCTTTGATAATCGTGCCGGTCGGTAACTGCTGTTGCTGTTGCTGTTGCGGTTGTAGGTGTGTCATACCGCCTGCACCGACGCCCATGGCTGCATTCACACTGCTAGCATTGCTTCCGGCATTGGTGCTCCCACTTAGTTCGGAGTGCCGCATGGCCTGGTTCGCGAGGGAGTGAGCGAGGGAGCGGCTGCCCAGCCGGTTCCGTACCTCGAGTGTGCCGCGAAGATCCACGATAAGGGGCACCTGGCTTGGGGTGGGCCGCGTGCTGCCGCCCGCTTCCCCGAGAAATCCACCCGCGTCGCCAGCGGCGTTTTCTTGACTCGTAATGGGCGAGGGACGCGCCGGGCGGGGCTCGTCCGTGGCCTTGGTGTCCGTTGGGGCGAAGTGCGAAGCCAGCGCGGCGGTGGCGTCTATCATCTCGGTGCTCGGGCTGGCGCGATGCGAGGCTGCCTCTGGTCCACTGAGGCTAGTACTGCTGTTATTGTTATTGTTACAGTTGTTGTTATTGCCGTTTGCGTTGCTGGCGCTGTGGTTGTTGTGGTGGTTGACCTTGAAGATGTCCATGAGCCGGCGCCGCTTGGTGTCTCTTGCACCCAACGACGGCTGCTGCTGCTGCTGCTGTTGTTGTGTGGTGGATCCCTGGTGTCCGGAAGCCATGGGAGAGGGGGCGACAGGAGTGGAGAGGGAACTGGAGGCGAACGCTGCGGTTGGGGTGCCAGGGCTGCGGGTCAGCAGGTCAAAGGGCCGGAAGCGCGGCGTACTCGCCGCACTGGTAGGCGCGCTTGCAGACGCCACGGGGCCTCCCATCCCGTGCCGATCGGCACCCCGGCCGTCGGCTGCAAACGATGCATTCGTTCCGGTTACCGCGGCAGCTGGAGAGACGCTACCGGTGCGCGAACCGGATGAGGTCGCCCCACGTCCTGCGAGCCCGCGGATGGCAGGCGACTGTCGCCCGCTCGTGTTCCCGCCGCCCGCAGGACTTGCGTTGGCCGTGGAGCCGGCGGCACCGCTGGATGCTGTGGCGCCTGCGGTGGCCGCAGGAAGCTCTCCTGCAACAAGGTACGAGGACGTGGTCTGCACCGCGACGGTCAGCTCCGTGATGACGGAGAGGGTCTGCTGGATAAGGCGAATGTCCCCCGCAACGTCTGCACCCGTGCTGGCAGTCGCATCACCAGAGGCACCACCACCACCGCCGCTGCTGCTGCCGACCCCAAGGCCGACGGGGTGGGGAAAACCAGGGGCGCCCCCGCTGCGTGCATGACCCTCGCTACGGGCCTCTCGCAGCCGCGCCAGTTTCCGAAATAGCTCATCGACGAGGAGTGGCTTCACGGGCTCGTAGACAATCACATAAAACAGCTTCACACACATCATGGTCAGCGTGTCCATGCCATAGCGTCGGGTGTAGTACTGGTCCAGGTAGCGGAAGCAGGAAAGGACGATGCGTCGGAAGACGGCGAAGGTGGCGTACTCCTTGCAAAACATATCGCATGCGCTGTACTCTGCTTTGGGGACCGTGTCCCGTTGCGCGCTGCAGGAGCGGTCCTCGTCACAAGTGCGGTCTGCGGTGCGTTCCGCCGACGGCGATGACGCTGCACGCGCCGTGGTCGCCGTGGAGTCCGGGCGGTCTGCGGAAGAGGACGCCAAGGTGTCACGTTTCGTGGTGGTCGTGCCGCTGCGATGTGGAGAAGGGTTCTCGTGGTCCTCCGTTGTGTTCCCGACGCGTATCACACTTGACGTGGCGACGGTCTCGTGTGTGCCGCCGCCGCTACCGCGCTTGTGTGTGGAGGGAACTGGGGTAGAAGGGAGGGTGACCGAAGATTCGGGCGGGGTGCGTGAGACTTCCGGTAGGAGGAGCTCTTCCTCCTCGTCCACGACAACGCGACCTGTGTCTTCGGCGACCGGCGCTGGGGAAGGGGTTCGCATGGGCCAAGCAGCGCCAGCCAGGGAAGACGATTGCTGGCGACTCAGCAGCGGGCCGTTGCTGGCGCCACCGCTTTGCCGTCGTTGCTGCACTTGTGAGTGAGGTGTCGGGCCGCGTGGCGGCGAGAGGTCATCGGTGATGCCGTGATGCCCGAAGTTGACCTCGTACAGAGACTCCTGACGCTGCTGGAACGAGGGAGATTCGTGGCTCGGCGCCTGCGGTGAGGCGGAGCTGAGCGGGAGGCAGGGGTCGCTGCCCCGCAGGTGGAGAGGCGTGCTCACGTCCTCGTACCGTGGCGCTGGGCTGGTGCTCTGGTGAAGCGGGGAGCCGTGGGCGAAGGAGGGGCTTGGTGCTGACCCGGCTGCTGCTACTGCTGCGGCAGCCGCTACGGAGGGATTTGTTGGTGAAGCGGGCTCCATCGCACTCACCGACAGAGACATGGAGGGAAGGGGTTGCGGGTCGCCTTTTCGCGCACTGCTTCCCTTGGCGCTGCTGCTACGGCTGCGGTCCCGGTGGTGGCTGTCGGCGTCGCCAAAGAAGAGACGGCGGACAAAGCGGAACGACGCGTTCTTGGGCGTGGATGCCTTGGCCCCGTCCTTCACCTTCTCGCCGCTGCTGCTCGACTTCCCTGCACCGCTCATGACCGCCCCTTCCTGCCCTGTGATGAGGACGAGACGGCTGCGGTCCGCGTGCTGCAGCATGGGGTAGAGCACCAGCGCCTCCAGGGCGTGCAGGATGGCGAGCGCCAGTCGTGCGTACAGCTCACGGGAGTTGGCTGGATTTCCATTGCACGCGTTATAGACGATGGCGTACCATCCCATGCGATGCTTGGGCGTTTTGAAAGGCCGCAGCTGCTCTTCGTCGTCCTCGTGCAATGCGGTGTAGGTGGCCAGCAGGTATCGCTCAATGCTCATCCACAGCTCCTCGTTCCCTGAGACGGACCCATTCGCCGCTGCCGCTGCTGCTGCCGCCGCCGCTGTCCCCGCCGTCGCTGCATGAGGAGTGCCGACATTGCTATTGCTGTTGAGGCTTCCCCCACCTGCCGGGGAAGACGGACGCAGTGGGGGTGACGCACTGGACGGGCCGCCACCTGTCTGGCTCGACTGGCGCCGCATCGGAATGCTAGGGCTACTCGCGGAGGCCTGGTTGTGACCGGTGGTGGGGTGTGGATGCGCTGAAGTAGGGTAGGAAGGCGCTTCCTGGCGCGCCGTGCCGCTCTTCATGGTGGTCCACGTCGGGCCTGCTGCATTGGCCGGAGTGGTAGACCATGGGGCAGTGAAGCTGGGGAGGGTGTTGGGCCTCATCACAACGCCGTTGTCGGAGGAGCCGGCGGAGGATGGGGTGGGAAGGGAGGCGGACGGCAGTGGCGGCTGAAACTCCTGCCCCCCTCTGTGCGCCGTCGATGAGGGAATCCGCGGAAAGACGCCTTCGTGGAAGAGGTCGTCTTCTTCATCGGCGTCGTCTTGCGATTTCCATTCGGATGAGCTACCTCTTGGAATCATGTTTTTTTTTTTTCTTTTGCGATGTGTGCGTGTGTAAACTTTTCTTTCGTTGAGAAAGCGCTGGCACCGGGAAAGTCTGAAGGCAAGGAAAACAACGTGAGTGAGACCAAAGACTAGGGGTACGCAGGCACGACAACAATGACTTGAGTTGATTTGGATTTGCAAACTGGCTAGATGGACGAACACCTGTCAATGTGTTTATAGCAGAAGGTTGTGTGAATAAAAAACAGTCGCACCGCGCGTCACCAAAGGAGAGATGGAATGGCAAACAAGGTAAAAACAATAAAGCAACCCAAGGGATTCTATGCAGCACCGGAAAAAAAAAAACGTTGACGGCCCAGTGATCGGGTCGTGGTATCACCGAGAGACACGAGTTTTTCTGTTTTGTTCCTCACCTTGACCCGCTCAATGAGGCCTACAGGCGCTTTGCCACCAAAATTGTGAAGGGTCGCTGAGACAGCCTACGCTGGAAGCTCGGGACGTATAGAGTGAGTGAGGAAGAGGCCTCGCCACCAAAGCGCGTTGGGTGATCGGTGGAAGCACAGAAAAGAGAGAGAAAAAAAAGAGCACACACTAAGGAGGGATGCGTTACTTTCTGGTGGCGCAGAAGAGAAACAATGCAGGCTCAAAGAGCTTCGAGAAAGGTGAATCAAAACGAAAACAACAACTACAAAAAAAAAGAAGGTACCGCAAGGAGAAGAAGCGAATGAAAACAATCAGGAGGAGGAGAGAGAGAGGGAGAGAGAGAGAGAGAGAGCAGAATTCAGTTACTGGGGAAGCAAACAAACAAACCAAAAATCGATAACTCCACAAGATGCGTCTCAAATGCAATGACTTGCCAATCGCAGAAGAAAAGGAGCGTTAGTGTTGAAATACAGCCGTAGGAATGGCAAATACAAGTACCGTTTCACTAGCAGCGGCACACACACACACAGAGAGAGACGCACGTGACGAGAACAGCAATACTTAAAAAAAAAAAAAAAGAGTGAAGGGAGGGACGGACAAAAAAAAGTTTGCGGAAGGGTGAAGCGCGAAGATGCAGACACACGCGGAGAGGAGAGAAAAAAGAAAAAAAGAAGAAAGGCAGAAAGAAGAAGCGAAAATGAATCAAGCAGATCGTTTGAATAATAACAATAAAGAGGCAGCGGATATGGGGAAATCATGCAACGTTGAATACGACGAGAAGAGAGAAAAGAAGTGAGACGGATCGAGTCGGCGATCTCCGCGTGTGTTGAAGCACAAAGTCGTTCCAGGACGCGCTATGGGCGCGTCAATATACTGGTGAAAGTGAAGAGTTGATCTTCCGCTGGTCCTTGCAGCACGGTAAGAGCACACTATCAGGAAGAGGGGGGGGGGGAGGAATGCAAGCAGACAGAGAGCAACGGAAAAAGAAAAAAAGAATCCAAGAGTGTTGATGAAAATTGAAACGGATATTGTAGGACCGGCTGTCACCACTTCCAAACATTCAAAGAGCCTTGTGAGGCTCTCTAGCCTTGTTGATGATGGGACGATGGAGTCTCTCTGCGGATATGTGTCCATGTCCGCAGGCGGGAGGCACCGTAGAAGAATGACAAAAGAGAGATAGTGAGAGAGAGTGAGAGAGGATCGAATGCTTTCACAGTGGCTATCATAGACAGCTTTTCATTTTCTGGCTCCCGCCTCCTCATTCTTGTCTCGCGGCAAACCACCGTCTTGAACGATCCAGGAGACGGAAGGGTCTTGTTCAATGATGTGTGCCGCACTGCGGTGTGAGTCAGACAGATGCTGTTGACACCATCGTTGTGCTGAATGAGAGAGGAGACACTCCCCCCTCCCCTCCCCTCGAAGGAAAGGTGGATGTCCTCCCTCTTAGACACGCGCAAGGCAGCATCCAGGGTACCAGTGCCGTTTTCTCTCCATTCAGAGATCCTCTTTACCTTCTGGCACTGAAATTTTTTTATTCCGATGCCTCCTTGGTTACTGTTCTTCTTCTTTTTTCGTTTTAAATGCTTTCATTTTGCACTCGTAGAACATTCAGAGTAGCGTGATGTATGTGTGTGTGTGTGTGTGATCAGGTAAAAACAGCGCCAAACAAACGACAAGGCGACAACAAACGGAGAGTGGGAACACTGGCTTTCCCTGCCATCATCCCATGACAAACAACACCAACTTGGAGAGCGTGTCTTGTGAACACGCGTCGATGGACAACAAAAATGAAAGCTGCGACCCTTCCACCAACATGGAAGGCCCCCCACCGATCCCTAGGGACCAGAGGAGAGCCGTTCCAAAAGACCTCAAATGCAAATCCAGAAAACAGCATCTTGCTTTCCTTTGCTCCGTTGAAAAAACAACAACAACTCAGGAGAGAACCTCCACCTCCCATTGGACGAGGCGAACCCCACGAGTTTCTGCTTGTTAGTTCTGTTTCTTGTTGCTGCTGCTGCTGCTGCTGCCACTGCCATTGCCACTGCTGCCTCCCGTCTTACGCCCGACGGCACCTTTGCTAACAACGCCGAGCACGCTGCCGAGGCGGTCCGCAGCGGACTTGGACCCTGCCGAGCCCGACCGGCGCGCACCCCCTGCGCTGCCAGATCGCTGCTGCTGATTCTGCTGGCGTGGCTTGTCGGTTCCAATCGCGCGGTCCAGGCTGCCGCGACCGGTCGCCCGTTGCTGCTGCTGTTGCTGCTGCTGCTGTTGACGATTGAAGGATTGCGAGTGCTGGGACTGCTGTGGGCTGCGGTAGCCCCTAGACATGCCGCCTGCCGCAGCCTCCTCCTTGTTGTTCCGACCGTCCAGCACGTTTCGCCAGTAGCGCTCTGCGTTCCGGCGGAAGTCCTGCTCAATGCTCGGGGACATTTCGTTTTCAAGGATGCGTGCGAGGCCGCGGTTGGCGTTCTGCGCGGTGTACTTGAGGGACTGCACGGTGGCGTTGTACTCGGCGAGAATACCCGCGTAGAAGTTCAGCATCGGCGTCACACGCTGGAAGTAACGGTTGAAGCTCGAGACCAAGGCACCTTCGGACTTGAGGATGAAGCGAAGCTTCGGGTTGGCCGAGATGGCGGCCCACTGGGGGGAGCGCTCGAGTGCCTGACGCAGCATCTCAGCGTTCCGCATGGTCACCCGCACCGTGTCGCCATCGCGCTGCTGCGTGAAGTAGCTCAGGGACTGGCTCTTGGCGGGCAGGAAGCGCGTCGCGGTGACGCGAACAGGACCTGCAATGATGCCGTACTTTTTGAAGAGCTCCACTGTCTCGATCGTCTCCACCTTGGTGCAGTCGAACTGGAAAGGTCCGCAGGTGGGCGGCAGCAGCTCCAGCTGCGTGTACTCACCCGGGTGGCGGCCCGTCGTGTTCATGGTGAAGTAGTCCACGACGCTTGAGATGGACTCTGGCTTCGTCGACAGGTTAGCCAGAAAGTGCGCGAAAACCTCAAAGGCAACGGTGATGTTTGGCACATACTGACCCTCGCAGTACTTGTCATAGTACTCGGCCACGTGTGCGTGAGCGTTGCCAAACACAGGCAGAAACGCGTTGAAGAACTCCTGCCGCAGCACAGGGTTGTGCTTGTTCTCTCGGATGGTGTAGCGGATGTCCATGGCGAGGCCGTCGTTGCGCATCGCGAGATCCTCGAGAATGTGCATTAACATCTTGTCGTCGCCGCCGGCGGAGCCGCGAGAGCCTGTGCGGCCTCCCGTCGCTGCGGCCTGCACGGAGCGGCTCAAAGAATCACTGTTCCGCTGGTGGTTGCTGCTGATGCTGCTGCTGCTGCCCGCTGACGCGCCCGATGCGTTCGCGCTCGACGAGGGGCCGCCCCACGCGTAAATCAGCGAAGTGGGCACGATAATGTCTTCCCCGCTCCCCAAGCGAATGTGCTCTGGGCTATTCGCCAGACCACGCAACACCACTGAGACATTCTCCGAGGACACCTTCATGCGGCGGAGCAGCTTGGCGAGCTCATCGAGCCTGACGTACTGCACGACGCTGCCGCCCGCGCGCGGGTTGCTCTTGGCGGCTTCCATGCTTCGCTGCGCAATCACGTTGGCGGGGATACCACGGCCCACAATCTTGGCGAGTTCGAGTTGAAACTTGGCGAGGATGTCTTGCTGAAGGTGGCTCACAAAGCCAGCATCAGAGAAGTTAGCCTGGTTGCCGCCAAGGTTCGCGCGCTGGATGAGGTCAGGGATGTAGGCCTCGCCCGCGTCGCCGCGGTCCCGCATCTGCACGTATTCGTACGCGTACTGGGTGGGGTCCACGTCACTCCAAATGCGAGAACTGACCGCCGTCGACGGGGATTGGCTGTGGTTGGCATCCTCGCTCGTCGCGCTGAGCCTCGGATGGGCGCGGTCGTGGTAGCGATCCTCCGCCTCGACGGCGAGCCTCGGCACGTGGGCAGGGAGGCCCTCATTGAACGCAGCGATTTCCTTTGCGAGGTAGCGCCCGAGAACGGTGGAGAGCAACAGCGATGGCGCGCGGCCGCGCTCGCGCCAGCCGTGCAGAGACAGCAGCAATTCCTTGACGTTCGCGCTATCGGTGCCACACTGCTGCAGGGCCCAGGCGGCAGGGTCGGTGTCGCCGAGCTTTTCGTTGAAGAGCCGGACCAGGGGGTCGCTCAGGCCGAGCGTTCGCACGCGCGCCGCCTCCGCCCCGAGGGTGTTGAAGGACGTGGTGTCGTGCCCGGGAGAGTGTCCGTGCGGTCCGAGACCGAAGCCCTTGGCGTAGTCGGCGGCGATCTCACGGATGCGTTCGCCGATGCCGTAGGACGTCCCATACGGAGGAATTTTTCCCCCAAAAGGAAGCCGTGAGCTCTCCAGCAGGTGTTGCTCGGTGCTGTCGAGAAATGCCTTTTGTTGGCGGTTGTGCTCCTCCCAGCCAAACTCAAGCGGTGTCCACCAGGACTCATTCAACCGCAGACTCTGCGTTTCCGTCGGGCTCTTGACGTAGTTGCCCGGACGGCGTCCGCTGATGTCACGGAGGGCCTGCTCAATGACGTTCATTTCCATGTCCGACACCGGCTCTTGCTCACCCCACCCATTCTCCAGCTCGTTGCGATCCACCGTCGGCAGGCCGTGCGAGCGCTGGTACGCCCACTTTCCCTCAAAACGGACCGAGCGCTCGCGACGCTCTGGGAGCACCTCGAAGGCCTGCGGGTCGTTAAAGTACTGCCGGGCCAAGACACGGTCCTTGTACTCCTTGGTGGCAAAGTCGTCTTGGGTGGAGTGCTGGGTGTAGCCAAACTTCTTTGGCTTGGGCGTGTACTTGCCCTTGATGAGCGACGCATACTGCTCCCGCGTAAAGGGGGCTCGCTCCAGCTCTGATAGCCGCTCCTCAGCAAAGTCGTTGCGAAAGGGGGTACGCCACGAGGAGGGCTCCACCAAGGGCTCCACGCTCAGCTCGCGACAGAAGTACTGGCTGGTGAAGATCTCCTTGGGCCCGAGACAGGTCGCCACACTGCGGTCCAAGGTACTGCTTCCGCCGCCCTTCAAGAGGCGATACTGCACGTAGAGCTGACCGCCGCGAACACCGACCACCTGGCCAAGGAACTCTTCATTCACTTTCCGCTCCGCATCCAGCGCTGGGACGGCCGCCTTGAGGCCTGTGTTGAGCACGCTCTCAAATTTGTCCTTGATGTCGATGCAATCCTTCCCCAGTTCCACAAAGCTGTTGACAGCGCCGCTGCTCGCGCGGGGTACCGCCACGAGGGCCCAGTCACGCTCTGCACCGGCCTTGTTCACGCCCACCACCACCCATTCCTTGCTGCTGTTGTCGGAGCCTTTCTCCACCACTTTCAAGACATCGCCGCTCTGGTAATCGCCATACACCCGGCATGCGTCATCGGTGGTGTCAATCTTCATGTCGGCGCCGGAGGTGGCGTCCTTGAGAAGCACCTCGGAGGGATTGGGTAGCACCTTGGCGGTGAGGCGGACCGCCATGCCAGCGCCACCCGCGAGGCCAAACGGCTTGAGGGCCTCTGGCGACGCGTCAAATACGCGGTACCAGTCCTTGTCGGGAAAGATCACAAACGGCTTCCCGCTGGCCTTTGCCTTTGCCTCCTCCGTCTGCCGCGCTGCCTCCAGCTCGGCGCGGCGCTGTGCACGGCTCGCCATGCAGTCCTTCCAGTACAGCATCTCCCGCCACTCTTCGCTACTGTAAGCCTCCTTGGGCAGCCCGGAGGCGAGGAAGGACCGTTCAATGCCTTGCTTGACCTCGCGCCAATTGGTCACGCGCTTGTTGGCGTCGAGCTTGTACGGCACGATGGCGCTGGTGTCCAGCTTCCACGAGGCGGGCGGCACCCGCACCACGCCTTCCTCCTTCTGCTCCCGACGAAATTTTTGTCGCTCCAGATCGACGCGCAGCTGCAAGGGGGATTGAGGGACTTTGTTGGCCTCGCCCGTGTAGACGGCGGCCTTGCTCTCCACACTGAAGCTGTTGGTGAGCAGGTGCTGATGCGGCGTGGTGTCCAGCAGGTGGTCGAGCTGGTGCTGCATCTCCGCTGTGATGGTGACGCGTCCGAGGAGAAACTCCTTGCTGCCGCGGATGGCATTCACAAAGTCAATGGCCTTGGCACGCTGCTTCGCCTTGATGTAGACGCTGAGCAGCGCTTCCACCTGCCGCTGGGTGTGCTCAGTGGTGCCAAAGTACGGGTCCTCGGTGCTGCGGTACCACAGCGCCTCGGCGCGGCGCACGACAACGTCGGTCCACTCCTTACCCCAACGCTGATGCGGTGCCCAGCGGCCACGATGCTTGCGGAACGGTGTGTTCGGGTCGCCCTCACCACAAAACCGAGTTGTCGCCGTCGGCAGGCTGCACCGAGGGCAGTAATCCTCATTAATGTAGTTCGCCTCCATCTCCAGGAAGACGCCAAAGAGGTCCTCCAGCTCCTTGGGGCGTACCTTGCTGAACTGGTCCAAGAGGTAGCTGTCCTGGAAGTCGAAACTGCTGAGGGCGTCGTGAAACATCACAAAGAACTCGTGCACGTGCTGCGTGTGGCGGGACTTGAATTCGCCAATGTCGCCCACGGCGTCGTAGTGGAGCTTGATGAGGTACTGCAGGCGGTCAAACCACGCCTTGCAGTGCTCGACGCTCTTGATGTCGCGGATTTCAACAAGTTCCGGCCCCAGCACCTCCTCCGTGAAGGGGCTGCGCGGGTTCGACAGTTGGCTGCCCTGGGCACCATTGCGGTAGAGGGTGTAGTTCCATTCGGGCTCGTAGTGCAGGTTCGTGATGGCAGGCCGCTCGATGCCCTTGTAGCGCTGGTCCGTGGCCAGCTCATAGGCAGCGTCCGACTGCTTGCCGCCCGCCTCATCCGCCTCAAACCCGTGCGCGCGGCCCAGCAGCTGGTGCAGCTCGCGCTGGCCAAAGACGTAGCTGCGGAAAAAGCGATTGTTGCTTGCGTCCGTGTCCGTCTCCCACAGCGCCATGTGCTTGGTGTACATTGGGGTAATGAACGGGAGACCACGGCGCGACTTGCCAATGTTCCGCTCATTGCTGAAGATGCCGTACCGCTTGTCGTGGATGTAATCAGGTTGCCGCATTTCATTCATCTGCGATTTCTTGGCGTACTTGAAGGAGAAACGGCGCTGCTCCGTGAGAGCCGCAGCGGGTGCCACGGAAAGGTCCCCTAGACTGCCAAGAGGCGGGACCGTCAGGAGGGAGCTCGGGCCTGCGGTGGCCGCGCCAAGGGTGCGGAGGCGGCCGTACCGCGTGCTAGAGGGCCCTGGCTGCTGCGCCAGCCGTGCGCGGGAGCGAAGCATTGATACTACGAAAAAAATATATATAATATAAGGGATGGTTTGTCTGTTTGTGTTTTTCTCTTTATTAAAGTTGTGGAGGAAACACACGCGAAGATTCACACCAATATCAGCGACGGGAACGAAAAAAACCAACAACAGCAACAACAACAACAACAAAAGGTAAGACTAAACCCTTTGGTAAATGTACGTTGCATGCAAAAAAGAAAAAAAGAAAAAAGAAAAGAAAAGCAGGACGAGGTAAGGAAGAACAGGCGTTTGGTGCTCAGAGAGAGGCTCACGAAAAGCGTGGTGGTGGTGGTGGTCCATGGCGCTCAGTGGCATACTTCTCCTCGAGGAAGCCTTGCGTCGTGACATCACCTTGGGCCTACAAGAGCCTGATTCCTCCTCACTTTCCCAATGGGTGTTCGGCAAAAGACTGATATTCGTTTCCTTTCTCTCTCTCTTCCGTTATTCCATAAAGAATACATTAGTTTCCAGCACTGCGAGGTCTCAAACGTGCACAGGAGGGTTGATAAGGGGGGGGGGGGAGATGGGACGTTAGAAGCCTCCTGCCCCCTTGCCTTTATTCATGGGTAATGCGAATGCGCTTTGCGTACGCCGCCGCGCTGCCGCCCCCACTCTCCGTCTGCTTGCGCCACTTATCCAGGCAATCCTCGAGAAACTTGTACAGCTTCTTGGAGTCCTTGTGCAGCTTGGCGTAGATGTCGCCCTCGGGCATCTCTTCCTCACCCCCACAGTAGGGCACTTCGCACCCCGCGATCTTGGCGTTTCCCTTGGGCGGCTCCGTTGGGTGTGCGCTGCCGCCCAGCACGCCGTCGCCCCCCTTTCGGAGGTGCTTGTGCTTGCCTTTGCCTCCGTGGCCGCCATGGCTGCTGCGGCTCCCCAGACCTATCAAGCGGCGCCACCCGACCGGATCGTCCTGCGGTTCACCTGCGGCGGCCTCTGACCTTGCGGCGGGCGGCCGCTGGGCGTGCTTCTCCCCTTTCGCCAAGGCCCGCACGGGTGTGATGCACGGGGTGGGGGGCACCGAGCTGCGCGCCGGCCTTCGGCCGCGCGACAGGGGAGTATCATAAGGCTGCTCCGCGCCGCTGCCCGCACCAGAACCGGCGGTGGGGTCGACAATGACGTCATTGACGCTGAGGCTGCTGCCTTCACGACGGCTGATGACGGCGTCCTCACCCACTGCGTTATGCAAGGGACCACCACCACCACCACCGCCGCCGCCGCTGGAGATTGAAATCGCGTCCGTCTCTGGGTGTCGCGGAGGGGGCCAGCGGGCCGCCGCCCGCTTCTGCGCTTGCTCGCGCTCTTGCTGTTGCTTGACCTTGGAATTTCTGGGCAGGAGGGACGAGGGTACGATTTGGGGTTGCGGCCGCACGTCCAGCATGCTCTTGTAGTAGTAGTTGGACGCAATCGTAATTTCAAAGGGCTGTCTGCGCAGCGGATGGCTGTCCGAGAGGCCGTCGCCGTTGCCGTGGTCAGCCTCGCGGCCTGTGGTCCTGCTGTCCGCCGCCGAGGCATCTGCTGACAGGGTGCTGCGGTTGAGCGCACTTTCGGTGTTTCCTGCGGGGTCCCCCCGCTTCATGAATGGCTTGAGAAGAGACCGGCGCTTCCGTGGCTTCTGCGGCTGAGACTCTCCGGAGAACTGCTGCTCGAGCGTCTCCAGCGTGGTGAGGTAGTACGCGATGGCGTCAAAGAGGGCAAAGCATTCGGCTGCGCGAAAAGGAATGCCAACCCGCTCCGCGTGGAGATCCATTTCCTTAGCGATGAGTCGCGCACGGGTCGCAGAGGACGGGTTGTTGGCGCGGCCCATGAGGGCAGCCGTCGCCGCGGCAATCTCCTGATCGTCGCCGCCACGCCCCGTCGCTGCGGCGGCAAACTTGCGGAGAAAGTAGCCGGGCGTGTTGACGCTGCTGGCCGTCTCGTTGCTCTTGTTGGCGGGGTCCAGCATGTGGCAGTAGGCGGCGTGCATCGCCTCCCACTCCCCAAGGCTCTTGATGCCCTTCTTGCCAGTCGTAGCGCCCCAAATCACGAGGCGCTGGAGAAGCACCGTGTGTGTCTGCTCCAGCAGCTCTAACGCGCTCTTGGCCGAGGCAGCTGCCGTGGAAATGATACTGGCTTCATGCATAAGCACCTTCGTCGTTGGCGCGTACGAGCCTGTGCCGTCCCTGGTGCCACCAGGAGCGCCGTCAAGCCCTGCGAAGCGTGGCGCACCGGTGCGGACGCGGTGCAGCTCCTCCTTGAAGGTGCGCTTCACGTGGTCTGTGTAAAACGTGAGCGCGCCCGCCAGCACCCCGAGCGAGCCGCCCGTGAAGACAAAGGAGAGGCCGCTGTCCATGCCCATCTGCTCTAGTGCGCGCGCCGTCTCTGGGTTTACCCGGTAGGGCGGCGGCGCGATGGCCATCTCGCGAAGGCGCGCCAGCGGCGGCAGCCCATGCACCGTGCGTAGAATCTGTGGCGTCGGAGGGAATGACTCGATTGTGTACCGTGTCACGAGGTCCTGTCCCCCATTCTCCGTCGTGCCATTCCCAGCAAACGACTCGCGGCGACGGTTGGCGTCACAGGCGTCCGCGGCAACATCCATGGCGTTGGCGAGGTGCGGAGCCATGGCGCCCACGGCGGTGCGTGCGAAGATGTCCTCGTGCGGCGTCGTCAGCAGCGCCAGCATCGTGGGCAGCCAATCCGCTCGGAGCTCCTTGATGGGAACCTCCTCCGGGTAATGACGGAGCATTTTCAGAAAGAGGACGTTGAGCTCGATTTGGTCGGAGCGGGTGTGGGGCATAAACAGCGAGCCGACCGTGATGTACTCCTCGAGGCGCTCCTGCAGCTCCGTCTTCGCATTCGCCAAGAGAAACTGCAGCTCGTCGAGCTCACCTTTTGCCTGGCGAAGCGCCCTGTCAGCGGCCAGCCAGGCCTCTTCCTCATCCTCGTCCTCCAAGTCCTGGGAGAGTGGGTTATCGTGTCGGGGGTGACCGCCCGACTCCTCTGACAAAGCTGCTGCAGCCGTTGCTGCTGCGGATGCGCGGCCTGCTCTCTCCTTTTCCTTTCCGACAAGCGAATCAACGCCTGGCGATTTCGAGGTGCCGCCCGTGTCGCCGTCCCCTCTTGCTGCGGCAGCCGAGGGGGATGGCGGGCGTGTGGCGTGTGCCTTCCCCAGTCCGGCCAGACTTGGGTTCCCGCTGTGGCGGGTGAGGCTGTCGTTGCTGAGGAGTGCGGCGGCCGCCGTCTCCAGAGCGTCCCCGTCCGCGTCCGCCCCACCCCCGATGCCGTGGCGCATGAGGATGTTTTCAATCGTTTCAGATGGGCCACTGCCCGCCGCCTTGCGGTCCGGTAGCGCGAGGGCAGCGCTGCCGCCTGGTAAGACGCCTGTATTGAGCACGGCGAGCAGTGGCTGCTTTGGGGGCGGCGTGGAGACGGACTCGTTGCTGGGTGCGTGCGTGTGGGCTCCGGGCAAGGCGATTTCCTGAAGAGAAGCTTGGACGCCGGCAGAGCCGGGACTCTTCACCAGGGACGTGTTGGTGGCCGAAGCGTGCGTGACCGCCGCTTCCGCTGCCTTGGCAATGTCCTCGGCCTGCTCCCCCATGACTGCCTCAGCATCGAGCGCGGACACCACCTCATCCACAACAGAAGACAGGGTGGGACCTTGATCTGGGTGGAGGGCAGGGCTGCCCAGCGGTGCTCCCGCGGGCACGGGCGAGCGCACTGAAGGCAGCGAGACGCCCCTGTCAGCGGTTGCCGGGGTCACATGGTGTTTCCCGTGGGTGTCGTCTTGAGGATCGTGAAGGTCTAGCGGACCACGGTCAGAAGGGGGCTGCTCATCCCCTGGTGCCGTGAAGTCAGAAGCGAGGTCCACCGCGTTCGACGATGAGGCCGCCGTGCCGGCACCCGACACCGCCGGCAGACCCCCGCGCGCCTGCCTGTCCGCCGCCTTCGTCACCGATGGGGCATGTAGCGTCGCGACGGCCAACGTCTTGGGCCCGACCGTGGTGAGAAGACTTCCGCTCTTGCTGAGCGCCAGCGGGTCTGTTGTCGCGGCGGGTACTGGTAGTGGCGTTGCGCTCGTTTCTTTCCGGATAAGTGCCTCCAGCTGTGGTGGCAGAACGGCCGTCACGTTGGGGTTGAGGGGACCTGCGTACCAGGTCACGTAGGGCAGGGTGAGGCGCAGCGCCATGCCGCCTGCGGACCCGGCACCTGACCCACCCGCGCCAGCACCGAGGCTGGTGCCAACCGCAGAGCCCGCCGCGAAGCTGCTGTTGCCGATGGCGCCCGGGAGGCTGCCGTTCTGCAGCGAGGTTGGGCGGTTGCCAAAGGTGGGGCTGTGCGGAGACGACGGTCCATGCAGGCCGACACTGGCGGTGTCGTGCCCAAGGGCCAGCGCGGCGCTGGACGGGGCGCCGGCGAGCGGGGAGGATGAGGAGGGGCCCGCCGCAAGAAGCAACCCGCCGCCGCCCCCACCCGCACCGCCGGCAACGCCCGATGGACCAAAGCTTGACCCCCCTACCATGGAGGCGTTTGTCACGCCGTTGCCAGTGAAACTCATGTTGTTCAGCAGCACCGCCCCGGACGTATCGGTTGCGTTGCTGACAAGGTGCGAGCCCGCCATGCGCAGCACCGAGGCGATGCCTTCGTATCGCTGCAAGAAAAGAGACAGGGGGCGCGCCTTCACCGGTACGTGGAGCAGGTTGTGAATCCACAGCTCGACGCCGCGGACGAGCTCCGACACGGGGCAGCCTTCCATCAGCGCTCCGGCGTCGAGGTAGCACATGCCACCGAGCTGGCGGAAGGTGCCGCGAATGATGCGCTGTGGCTTTTGGCGGCGGAACGCGCGGTCCAGGTTGCTCCGTCGATGGGCGCCCCCCACGCTGTAGTCCGAGGCCGCGTCGGCCCCGTCCAGGTCGTCGTCGCTGTCCGACTCCGAGGTAGCCACGTGGCCGCCCCCAGCGCTGCCACCACCCCTGTGCGACCCGCTGGCCGAGCCCGCACCGATGCTGCCGCCTGTACTCGCACTTCTCCCCTTGCCACCGAACCGGCGGCCTTTCCGCTGCTTTGTTGCCTTGTCAAGCTCGCCTCGAATGGCCCGGTCCTCGTCCTGGTCATCGCTGTTCCCGTCGCGGTTCTTGTCCGCCTCTTCGTCGTCGTCCATGTCGTCGCCGCTGATGCCGACATCATCGGCGCTCTGGGTGGGCCGAGTGCCACCCCAACCGCCCAGGCCTGCAGCAAGTTCCTGCTGCACCGAACGCCGGGCAGCCCTGCGCTGTCGCACAGCGCTTCGCGTAGAGGCCGACACGACGTACAGCCCGAGGCGCTTTAGCCGTCGACGGATGCGTCGCTTGATGGTCTGCACGTGCTCGGCGCGCTGCTTGTGCTGGAAGGTGTGCAGGAACTGCGAAGGATCCAGGAGAAGAGACCAGCCGGAGCGGATGGGGAGGGAGTCGTCCGTGGGATCAGGGTTGTCGACCTCGTCGTCTTCGTCGCTGCTCTCGCGATCACGGCTTGGTCCTTTGGCAGCGCGATGGAGCGCGGCGGCAGCTGCAGCGGCATCCATCTTGGCGCGTTCCTTCCCTAGTGCTATCAAGTGGAGAGCCCAGTCCTCGTCTCCGCGGCAGACCCGGTCCCTGCATTCGATAATCATGACCCCGCCGTAGCGCACACTGGTCACGCAGCCAACCCCAAAAGCGCGGCGGGAGAGCGGGTTCTCTAGGTTGAGGGAGATGGGCTTGGCTCGCTGGGTGGCCATGTGAAAGGCGCTCGCGTGGAGGGAGCATTCGTACATGGGGAGTGCAATGAAGATGTAAGCGTAGGGCAGCCAGGTCTGCTCCACCTCGGGCTCAACGACATCGCTGCGGTGCGCGAAATGCGTGGCGGAGGGGGGTGCGAAGTGCCCCATGCGGAAGTGTCGGTTGCGGTTGAGGGAGCTGCCCGTCTGCGATCGATGGGTTGCCTTGGTAGCGGCGGTCGCGGCCGCACCGCGCAGAAAGGTAGGGTCTGACAGCTGTCTCACCAGCGGCTTGCCAGCGGGGTTGCGTGCCGCCTCGCCGTCCTCCACGGTGCTCTCCTCAGGCGTCTGATGGCCATCCACCTTCTTTCCCTCCGTTGTTTTTGTGTCTTGCTCCTGTTGCCTCCATGCGGCGTCCCCGCAGCCGTGCGGATCGCGCACCCCTGCGTCACCGACATTCGCGTTACCATCGTCGTCGTCACCGGCGAGGAGCACCTCGGGGGGCACCGTGCAGCTCCTCGCCATGCGCGTCTCTTGTGTGTCGGAGGCACTTACGTTGCCTGGACCAGGATGCGTACCAAAGCTCGGTTGCGTCTCGTTGATGTGAAGAGGCGACCTTGTCATGTCTTGCGAACGGGAAGGTGTTAAATCAACCAGCGACGGTTGCCGCGTGTTGGCCGCAGATTGGGAAAGAGGGGAGTTCGTGGAGGAGAGGGCAGAGGTGGTGAGGCGCTGCTTGCGCGCCGCAGTGTTACCTCGTTGGACGCTTGCTGCGCGTGTTCGCCGACCACCAACCGGTGCCGCTGATCGAGAGCGCGGCTGTCGGGCGTGAGAGGCAGCAGCCGTGGCGGCCTCGGCTCGCTTCTTGAGCTTTTCCTCATAGCCCGCAAGGCACTTTTTCAGGCGTCGCTGCTCATCCTGCAAGCTAACGTACAGCCAGCCGCCCAGGCACATCTCCGCATTGGCGGGCAGCGCGAGAAGTTCGGCGGCGCTGATACTGCCCACGATGATGGGCGGCGTCACAGCGTTCACAGAGGGGACATCGGTGTCCTCGATGGGGTAGTTGTTGGCTGGGTTGAGAGGGTTGGTGCGGCGCAGCTGCCCGGCGACGGCAGCAGCGGGGTCAAGCACAAGGGACATGCGCTGCGGCAGCCGTCCAGCCCCGGCCTGCCCTGGCTGCCGCGCAGGGGAGCGGAGTGGGGTGGGGGTGTGGCTGGTGCTGCTGCCGCCGCCCCCGCCGCCTGCGCTGTCGAGGCTGACGCCCATAGCTGGTGCGTGAGGGTCGAACGCAGGGGCCGACGCGGCCATCTGTAACCCGCCCAGCAGCCCTTGAGGGCTTCGGCCACCCGAAATCGGTCGCATGACCGGTGTAGGCAAGAGCGGCAGTGGCGATGCACCGAACGGTGTCTGGGAGGTCAATGGCAGACCCTCCTCCTCCTCCTCGTCCTCCGCGCCGGTTGTTGTTGTCCCTCCCCCACCACCAACACCGCTCGCACCATTCACAGAGCCGTGCAACAGCGGCGAGCGCTTCGCCTGCCGCTGCAGGCCTCTCGCGCCGTTGTTTCCCACCCCGGCCTCGCTGTCGTAGAGCGAGCGCTCGCCGCGAATATGACTCATGTAGTTGTGCACCACCTCCACAGGGGTCGGGACAAACGAAATTCTGTCGTACCGCCGGCGGGCAGGGGCGGCGCGGAACATGACGCCAGGGAACACGGAGAGGCCGTACTCTTTCAGATACGGATGGTCACTGTGCAGCGCCTTCTCCTGCTCCGCGGTATCCCGCACGGCGGACTGCAAGACGGTTTCGCCCACCTTCTTGCGGTTCACCAGTGTTTTGGGCTTTGTCAACACGATATCCTTCTTTTGTTTTTCGGCGCCGTGGCTGCTGCCCTTCTCGGAGTCGCCAGGGGTTCCCGTACCCGCGGTGGGACCCCCAGCAAGCGAGGCGAGGTCTCGCACGCTCCCGCGCGGAGAAGGGAGGCCCATACTGCGCGTCCCCTGCGAGGAGGCGTGCTTCTTCACCATCCGTGGCATCGTTGGCGACGGCTGCAGCGGGGGAGGGGGCGATGGGGAGAGCGAGGATGGCTGTTGCACCTGCAGCTGCCGTCGGAGCCGTGCGCCACCACCGAGAGAGGCGAAGGAGTTGTTGTCATCCACAAAGCCGCCATCGTCTGGGTATGTGCTGGGGAACGTTGTGATTCGCGTGGTCGGAGACCCGTACGCGAATGGCACGCTACCTGGGCGGTTCCCGTTGTGATCCAAGCCCATGCCACCGCTGCCGCCGCCGCCTGGGGCCGCAATGGTGGCGCGTGCCTCTTCAACAAGCCGGGAGTTCTGCTTCTGCTGCTCCGTCGTGTCATCGTCGAAGCGGACAGTGCGCAAGGCGAAGCAATGGTTGCCCGTGTGCAGTTCCATCACTGCCTTGGAGAGGCCCATCCATCGGCTCGGGAGAAACTGTGTGGCTTCCTGCTGCCCATAAGGGCTGTTCCAGCAGGAACCGAGGAAGTCGCGCTGGTACGCAATCTGCTGCGTTTTTTCCTTGGTACTCCCTGAGCCCATGAGAAAAAAGAGATTATGTCTTCGAAGAGAGGGGAAGAAAAGAAAAAAAAGGAGATAAACTTAGTTTTAAACGATACTTGGAACTGAACCAACGTTTGAACCGAGTCCTTGTGTCTCTCAGTGCTCTCTGTGTAATTCCGTTCCCTTCTGATGATCGCCCTTTGCTCGCGCAATGATACGGCGCAGGGGACACCAAAGGGGTATGTTTGCGGGTAACGTGCAATGTGTATGTGTGTGCGTGAAGGAGAAGGCGAGAAAGATGGGACCGCGCCAGGGACGGCGCTGCAAACGAATCGGAAACAACGAAGAAGACAAGAGGACGGAGCTGAAATTCGAAAAAGGTGCCGGTCAACAATGGTGAGAAAATGCTTTCCCACAGTTGAAATTGACCAAGCAAGCAAAGACGATCGAAGAAGGTCCCAGGGAGAGGAACCTAGGAAGTGAATGAGTCACGAAAAAGAAAAAAAGGAGTGAAGAAAGGCGAGGGCACTAAACCAGTCTTCTGCAATCGCGAAGGAGGGCTTCGAACGGGGCAGCAACAAGGTACAAAGATGAGGCACTCCAGAACACAACGGGTTCTTGAAGAAGAAAAAAAAAAAAAACACCCTTGGTTAACCCGCGTTGGCCCGGTTGGTGAGGGACAACAGCCTTTCGAGAAGGATATTTCAAAAAAAAAAAAAAAAACACGCACCTTTAGGTGGGCAAGTGCAAATGGTGCGAATAATGCAAGCCTAACAGCTGGCTGCCCACGTCACACCAGTAAATGGGAAAAAGAAGAAAAAGAGCAAAGAGAAACTGTGCGACGAATCGCTCGCTGACGAGGAAGAGCGGGAGAAGAACGGAGCCCGTCTACGTGTGAGGACGCGTGAAATGCGAGGGAGCAACAGGTATGTATGTTTGGCGAGAGAAATTCTTTAGAGTGTAGCACGTGTGAGAGACACTAGAAGGCAAAAACAAGGGAGCAAGAGGAAAAATAAATTTAGTAAAATACCGCGCAATGGCCACGGCAGTAGTAAGAATCTCTGGAAGCGAGTTCAACAGTGAAGAGAACAAGAGGAAAAGAAGAGCAACGTGTGGCTGTGGAAGAGCAACGGTATTCAGCGAGAGGAAGCAAGTGCAGACCAGGATTCCAATCCTTTTTTTTTTTTTTTGTGTAAGGACACGCGTTTGGCGTGTGAGGACTGGCGCCTATGTACAGAGGTGTGCACGGCTCAATCGTCCACAATGAAAGAGAAACTGACAGGGTGCAACTCAGTCACCGCAGGGCATGCAGATGTAGCGGCAAGTGCAGACTGCAAAGTCAAAACGACAACAACAACAACAGAAAACACAGCTTTCCCAGAAAGCAACGAACCACTAATGCTAACAAGAGACGGAAGAGAAGAAAACAGAAGCGAACATGGTTGCGCACTGACGTTGGATTTCCCCGGTTGCTGCACCCCGCGTAGGCGACATGTGCATTGGTCACACAAGAAAAAAGGGGAGGGACTAGAGAACATAGCCAGCAGCTTCTCGCTCTCATCTCGGTGGCACGAGAAGCTCTATCCCATCTCTTTTTTTTCTTCTTTTCTATTGTTGTCGATGTTGTTATTGTTTCCCTCCGTTGCGTCTACTCTTTTCTTTTTCTTTTATTGGTTAAGGACTCACCAGGTGGCCATTCACTGCGCTTGATAAAAATGTAGCAGTCGTTGCTTTCTTCCTGTGTGCACAAGACACATAGAGCCGCCCACAGGGCGACAGTTATACAGCTATGCCTCTGGCCCCGTCAGCGCCTCACTTGCCCATTACGAGGGCATGACAGCGCTTGCCACGGCCAAAATATCCTCCAGCCCACGGCCACCGGTCGCCTCCTCTGAAATAAAGTCCATGTACCGAATGGTGGCCCCGCGGAGCACAAGACTATTCACACAACGCAGCGCCACAGGCTTGTCCTCCTCCTCGTCGTACGTCACCGCCAGCGTGGCAAGGGACGAAGGAGAGGCGCCGCTGCTGCCCACCTTGGCGTCATCACCGGCATCTGCTTCTTCTGGTTTGGTGGGGTGTCGTGTGAACTGCCGGCGCACCGCGACGTAGCTGAGGGCGTCCACCTTCATATTCATGGTGATGGGGTCCATGTCCGTAATGCGGCCCACGAGCTTCGTTCCATTGGTCAGCTCGATGCGGACAAGACAATGGAGCGCGGCGCCTTTGGCAAGCTCGGTGGGGAGGGTTCGGGAGGCGCCCGTCGGAGCGGTCACCGGTGCTGACGCTGCGAGGGCAGTAGGTTCCATCGCTTGTAGTAGCGTTGCCGAACAGATGCCACTACGGGCGTACGCACGATGACACGACCACGACGACAGCAGCAACGAGTGGGTGCAATTGATTTGTTTCCTTTTTTTTTCTTTTCCTTCGTTGGAACGAGGCCACATTCAAGGGAGAGGGGGAGAGGGGGCGGTGAGGGGAAGTGATGGGTGTGTGCAGTGGGTTTCACCTCGGTTCGGTTCACGCTCTTTTGGCTTCGAATAGTCCAGTTGCGAGCTCCGACGCGGCAACGTCACTTGTCCTTGTTTTTATTCCTTGGATAGCTGCATAATCATGTGACACGTCACAGTTTTTTCGTTTTTTTTTTCCTGTATGTGCATGTGTGTGGGTTTGTGTGTGTGTGTGTGTGTGTCAGATTGAAGAGAGGGTGCAAACAGATGTTGTGTGAGTAGGCGCCATCACACGAGGTGCAAGAAGAAGAACAAAAGAAAGAGCGTGTCTTCAAAGGCGTTGTTTGATATGTACATGCGTGTGAAGGTAAGAACAAAGACAAAGAAAAACAAAAACAAAAAAGAGAGGAGGGAATCCGAAAGTGACGCTTGTCAAGAACACCAGAAAACAACGAGCCCGCGAGGCTCTACTCTAGGTCCACATCCACGAGGACGTGCTCCATGAGGAATCGCTCCAGCTTATCGACGAGGGGCACGAGAGGGTCCACCTCCGCGTACGATGCCAGCGCACAGAGCAGGTCGAGGAACTCCGTGAAGAAGATTGCTCCCGCCTCGCGGACCTTGTCCGCCACCACATTTGTGAAGCAGTGCCTCAGTGCGTCTGCTGAAATGTTGCTCCAGCGCAACCCCTTCGCCATGGCTTCCACCTCGATGAGGGACATGATCGCGACGATACCTACATCACGCAGCCGTGACCGGCTCGGTGGAGCATTGCTTGAAGACACGGTAGACAACCGACCGCCAGCGTCATAGGTGCGGCTGTTTCCTGTCAGAGGACTCCCACCGGGGATTGTGACGGAGGAGCGGCGGCGGCTGCCGGTGCGAAGGACGATGCTGCTGCCCGCACCGACAACGGATTTGGAGCTCCGGCGGCGGCGACGCGGCGACAGCAGCGCTTCGGACGGGGAGTTTGTCCTGCTCCACTGTGCAGACGAAGGTCCCAGGGCGTGGGGCGTGAGTCGAGTCGGGCTGGGCAGATCGCAGGAGTAGCTATACGGTGGTGGTAGGGCACTTCGCATGCCAAAGGCCTCGCGCGGCTTGGAATAGCGCGAGAACACCTTGAAGAGCGCTTCCTGGTGCTGGGCGAGCAACATCTGCACGCTGCGGTGCCGGATTGCGCGGCGGAAGGCGGAGAGGGGTGCGGGTATGCCACCGCCACCACCACCACCACCACCACTGGCTCCTGTGCCGGCTGCCTTCCCTGCGACCGCGCCGCCACTACCGCCTGCTCCTTTGGCCACCGCCACCCCTCCCGGACCACTGAGACACTGCGGCAAGATCCAGTCTGCAAGAAAGGTTTCGAGGAGCTGTGGGCTGAGTGGTGCGCAGTCGCCCACAAGGCCTTCGTAGCGAACGAACACGTGCACCGAGGGCACCGTCGCGGGTTTCGCGGCCGCAGAAGGGAGGCGGGAAGAAGCCTGCGGTGTCGAGGCGGTGGTGCCGCTAACGAAGGATCCTCGCCGACTGCTTCCACCTGCTGTTGCCGGGGGAGGGAACACCAGCGAGGACCCTACGCTTGTGCGGCTGCGGCCTGCGCTTGGACTGAGCCCTTTGGGGCTTGCGGAGCTGCTGTCGAGCGTGTAGCCCGGCAGCGTCCCTGCCCCACCTGCCCCGGCAGGGATGCCAGCGCGGGACTCTCCGTACGCGTCGTAGCGCAGGGCCGCCGACTGCATCGCCTGCCAGTAATGCGCACAACGCACGAGGGCTTCGGCGAAGTGGTCCGCGCTCATGCACAGCGTTGCGCGGTCGAAGCGGAGGTCGACGTGTCGTTCCTCGATCACGGCACGCGCAAAGTGCGGCAGCACCTTGGAGGAGCCCACCCGTGGGGGCCGTCGGGCGCGCAGCTGACCTTGCGCCGTGGACGCAGCTGCCCCTCCCGTCACCCGCTTCGCTGCGCCGTGACGGCCCTGACCCATTCCTGCGCTTTCTCCCTTCTCACTGTGGGCATCGAGCGTGCGAAAGACAACGTGCTCCACAATGCTAAGCACTGCCGCACGGTGGAGCGTAACAGAGGTGGCCGTGGCGCCGTTGTCTCCACCCGCCACGCCCGCGTCGCACAGCAGGTGCCAAAACGCATTGGCCGTCATGTAGAGCTTGCTCTTGTCCTTGGCTCTGCGTCGCTTCGCCTTCTTCTCTTCCAGGGCGGCGGCGTTTTCATCATCGTCCTTGTCGCTGCCGTCACCGTCCACCTCCTCCCTCTCCTCGTCCGTGTCGAAGCTGTCGCTATCGTCGCTGTCTCCGCCTGTGCGCTGTCGACTCGGTGCCAGGGGCGAGGACGCCCCGCGGCTGCCCGTCGTTGTCACCGCCGAGGCAGAGGAGGACATGGCGGCCCCCGTGGCGAGCGACCCCGTCTCCGCTGCCCTGCACTTGGCGCGGATTTCATGCAGCGGCACCGCGTATAACATAAACACGTGCCGCAATCGCGAGAAGCACCGCTCCATGGTCTCCACCACCCCCACGTAAAAGTGTGTCGTTTGATCCGGGGATGTCGGCAGCACATCGACCAGCCGCGAGAGGGTGAGGGAGCGGACAAAGCGAACGGCGAGGTCCTGCTCCTCCACCGACAGGGTCTGCCGCACGCGGGTGCTTTCGTACACGGCGCGGTGCAGCGCGCTGAAGGAGAGGGCGATCCATCGCTTCTGGTTCAGCACCCGTGTGGGCCAGAGCCGGTGAGAAGTCGGTGGGGCGTACCAGTCCGCATATTTTGGGTGCCGCCGGCCAAGGTGCGAGGCGGCGCTGCCCGCGCCACTCGGCCCGCCCATAAACCCACTCGCTGCTCGCGTCGCGCCAACCGTGCGAGACGCCACCAGCGTCGCGCGTAGCGCGGAGGCGTCCTCCCTTGCCATCTCTGGTGCCTCGGCAAGCACACGCGCTTCCACCTGGGCGCGCCGCACGGCCCAGTTGGTGTAATGGCGAAACAAGGTGGCCAGCAGGACGAGCTGGGCCCCACGGCCGCGGTGGCGCAGCTGCTCGGGAGAGACCACACAGGCAGTGCCGGTGAGGCGCTCGTAGGAGTCGACGACAATCTTGGCGACATCGTCGGCCGTCACGCGCAGGTCCTCAGGGAGAAGGTCCACGGGGCTGTCCCCTGCCCCGTCCAGCGCGTCTTGTGTGTCGCGAGCGGCTAGGCTGTTCTGCTGAAGCGGGCGTCCTGGGGTCCGATGCGACGTGAGATGGTGCAGCGCACGCAGGCTCTCCAGCACGCTGGCGTCCGCTGTCTTAACCATGCGAACGGTGCTGACGTCCGGCGCGTTGGGGTGGACCTCGAAGCCTCCTCCACCTCCGCCTCCGCCTCCGTTGGTACTGCCGCCCACCGACCCTTCCATCGCGCTCTTCCTGTGTCCCATCGCCACCTCCAATGGCACGAGGGATGACCGCTGTGCAGTGGCGGCCTGCTGAGTCACTGCGGTGTGTGCGCTGGTTGGCGTCGCGAGTTGCTTGAAGCAGCGCATGAGCACCAGGTACTTGTAGAGTGGTATGGGCACAAAGTCGTTTGGGTCCCCTGCGCTCCGGCCACCGTGTTCTGACATGTCCGCGCCCGTCGAGTCCCTCGCATCGCTGCTCCACGAGGCTATGGACACAGGCGAGGAGTAACTCGGCAGCAGCTGCGTAAAGACGGGCTCCAGTGCCACAGAGGAAGCATCCATCAGCGTGGTGCTTCCTGTTTCCTCTGGCGTGTCCGCATCTCTGTCCGCCGCTGTAGCCGCTTCGTCCTGGTCCGACGCTTTGCCGTCGGCCGGCGCAGACGCCTTCTCTCTTCGCCGACGAAGGTGTTTCTCCGCGGCTTCCGGCGACATGGCGCAGAGCTCCTCCGTCTCCATGCCCTCGGCCAGCAGCCGGTGGTTCGCCCACTCGACGAGAACGCGGAGGGAGCCAACATAGTGCTGCTGCATGGGGGAAGCCCCCACGGCCCTCAACTCGCGCAACACCTCTTCGCTCTCCTGCCCCAGGAGCTCGCCGCCGACACCGTCGTGGCTCGCGGGATTGAGTGGGGCGTGGGTGAGGCCCTGAGCGCCAGGGGAGACGCATTCGATTCTTGGAGTTCCCATGTCGCGGTCATGCAGCAATGCCTCTCCCCTCTCCGTGAGGGGTAAGAGCAAGTAGTCCAGCAATGCGGTGCCCACGCGATCCGTTTCCCGGACTTTCTCCAGCGCTGCCCGGTACTCCTGCTCCATGTCCGTCAGGGCCTTCTCCATCGTCCTGCGCTCTTCCTCCTTGACCTGCAGAGAGAGGCTCAGGCTACGGCTCGTCGTGCGCATGGACTCCACATCGGCAAGGTAGCGGTGAATAATCTCCCTCTTCTCTGTGATGGCAGCCTTGGCGGCGCTGTCGGCCTCTGCGGTCTGCAAGGTGTACGCCGCGATGCCCCGCCACCGTCGGATTCCCAACCGGACCCGCTCCAGCGACCACCGCTGCGCCCACCGCACGCGATGCTTCTGAGCCTGCACGCGCCGCTCCACGCAGAGCTTCCACCACGCTCGCACCACCGTCCGCAATAGCGTCTTGGTCCAACTGACGTGGGTCATGGCGAACAGCTGGGGCAGCTTCTGCACGTGCAGCTGCTGCGAACGCACGGCGTGGGCCATGCGGGTGACCCGCTGAGAGAGCTCCACGAGGGCGACGAAGAAAGGCTTGCGCGCAAAGGGAGCGAGGAGGTGGACCAGGTGCTCCGGGCTGGCGCCGCGGCCCCCCGAGGCGAGCAGCGCTGCGAAGTAGTCGTCTTCGTACACGCTGTCGCGTGGGGGAGGGGGCAGTCCGGGCACGTGGAGGGCCACATCCGGTCGCGGCGCCGACACCGCAGCGCTGGCCACCGTGGCCCCAGTGGAAGAGGGGAGAAGACTGCGGATCGGATTCTCTTTTGTGTTTTCAAGGTGAGGAAGCGATTGCGGCTCATGCGAAGTGGTAGACGTGGGCGATGCTCCTGCTGCTGCTGCTGCCGCCGCCGTCATCGCCACCTGCAGGCCTTCCAGAATGGGTGGGAAGGATAAGGTGCCGCCGTCGAGTGCTTGTGACAGCGGTGCGCCGCGGTAGGTGGCGTCCGTGGCGTCGTCGGGGACAAAGACGGCGCGCAGCAGCATGCGCACGTACGGTTCCAACATGCGTTGGTGACGCGGGAGCGACAGCACCGTTTCTTGCAACAACAACGCACTGACGGCGGCGCGGGTGGCCAGCATCGCTAGCTGATCCACGGGACTATCTCCTGAGAAACCGCTACTGCCCATCGGTGCTGCGGCCGATCGGTAGGCGGCTGTGATGGCGAGGGCATTCTGTGGGCTTGCCTGCACCACCTGCCGGAAGAGAGCGGCGGCGAGGTCCAGATTGCGCTGGCCACTCTCCCGCTCCAGTCTTGCAGAGGCCACCCACTCCCGCACGGGTGGTTCAGAAAGCGGGAACAGCACGTTCGCCGCAGGGGGTGCAGGCGCTTGGTATGTCGCCAGAGCGGTGCTGGCGGGCGATGAGAGCGCGCCGCGTGGAGGCGAGGAGGAACGAGAGGACGAGGGGAAGACCAAGGGCTGGAGCGCTGAAGCACCCAGCAGCCGTGCAGAGGCAGCCGGCATGGTGGCGGCGGCGCCAGCGTATGGGGTGGCGTGGGTAGGAATGGATGAAGTCGTTTGGCGCGGCGTCGTCGCGCCATGCGTCGTCAGGTTGCTGCTGTCCGCCGTGATTTTACGCACCCCTCGCGCCGACGCCGCTGTCATTGTTGCAGACGAGGATGTGTTCGCTTTCCATGAGGTGCCGTGATGGCGGGGCGGGACAGGCGCCAGCCGCCGCTTGTCAAAGAAGCTCTTGTTGGTGCTGGGGGCGTCAGTGCGCGCACCGTTGTGTCCCTGCGTTCTCTCAGCTTCATGTGAAGGGCCCCTCTTCGGAAGGGTTGGGGAAGCATCAAGGGAGGCGTCCGCTGTGACGTGTACGTCGCGGCGCAAGGGAGGCAGACGCCCCTCTGTGAAGAGAGCCTCTTTCGAGCCTTGCATAACTCACCGCACGACGCACCAGCGTTGGCGATTTCTTCTCGGTGCCGTGTGAGGTTCCCCGAAGAAGAAATGTATGGGGAGAGGGGTTGCTCGTCACACGGGAGTTGTCTCTTCTCTGTCTGTCCTTGTCCTTGTCATGGTCGTGTGTTGTGAGAGTGCAGGTTGCAGGAGGAGGAGAAGAGGGAAAGAGAGAGAGAGAGAGGGAGAGTGTTCGTCGCTATGGGCTCAGTGGTGACTCCATGAGCACAGGCGCGAAGACATTCCGACACCACATCCAGCACCGTCGCGTCGGAAACGACGGAAAGCTCCGGCGCAGTTGCGGGAGTCTGGCATGGGCTCGTACGACAAAGCGAGCTGAGCCACCACGGCTCTGCTTCGTCCCTCCGCGATGGTGGTCGTTGGTGCCACACGAAGCGATCGCCTTGTGTGGTATTTGCATGGGGGAGGGGAGGGGAGGGGGGGGATGGGTCAAATCGTTTGGCCAACTGTCTGTGTAAACACCGGAGTTACGATCGATGAGTATCGATTACGGTGCACTTCTTTTTCTTTTTTTTTTTGCTTTTTTTTCTTTTTTTTTCTGCGTGCAGTGTGTTGTCTTTCCCTGATAGGGAGCAGTAACGCCAACATGAGGTGAGAGCAAGAAAGACGGAGAGGTGTCTCATCATAGAACTCGCGCGCAACGGGGATGTGTGTAAAGCAGCCCCCCCGCGAGAGTGCGGGCATCACCGTTCGAGGATGATAGCACGGCGCCACTTGGAGGGCTCGCCGTCAGGACCTGAGGGCGTTTCTGAATCGTGCTGCCTTGAGCCACCAAAAATACTACCCTTCCTGTCCTTTGCCTTGCCCTTTGGGGAGTGTGGTGCGGTCGCGTTCGTGCTGTCACCGACGCTGGCGCCAGGCACCACAGCCGCGGAAGCCTTGTTGAAGTGATGCGTCGCCTTCCGCAGCACCGACCAAATTTCATCGCTGTGCCGCAGCAGCCGGGCGCTTTCCTCCGCATACACTGCGGCCTCTTCGGCGGCTGACATGAGACCAAAGACGTTGCGGTTGCCCAGGCACAGCTCACTCATGCCCCAGGACGCGCACAGGCCGTCGAGGCCTACATCCGCCACGGGGCGTGCAGCTGCTGCCGTGTCATCACCCTTGACGCGTTCACAGGGGTGCGGGTGCTGTTGTGCATCGTTGGGGGTGCCGGGCAACGTTAGTGGCGTCATGGGCACCGCACCCGTGCGCCATGAAGGCAACGCCATCGCGCCGTCTGCATTTTCGCCACCGCTGTCTGCCGATGCGGCAGCGTCCAGGACCGCCTGCCGTGCAAGAAGGGCCTTAACGGCAAGCTCCGCGAGCGTGCGCTGGCGCTGCGGTGGAATGTAAAAATCGTCGTTGTTGTGGACATGTGTGTACTCATTGTGGTAGTGCGCCGTGTACGGGTTCGACACATAGCCGGCATCGGCCAGGGCCAACAGCGCCCCTGCCAACCCGCGCTCCCGACATGCCGCCGCGATGCGCTCTTGCTGCTCCTGCTGCTGCTGCCGGAGGGGTGTGTGGGGGAGCTCTGTGCAAGGGTGGAAGAGAATGGTGTAGAAGGGTAGCACCAGCGCGTGCGCCTCCGCGTGCATCCAAGACGCTTGCGTGGCCTTGTGCATGTGTTTATATGGCGCACCGGAGCCCACGGGAGGGAGCACAAGGGTGTCGTCGCGGGAAAGGACGATGCTGCTTGCCGCAGTGCTGAGGGGGAGCGGCCGGTCATCGTGGCGCTTGGGGGTGGCATCGGCCTCCGCCTCCATCCCCTTTGCCGCTGCCACGGAGTCGTACAAGAGGGATGGGCCACGCGAATGGCCTTGCGAGAAGGTGGTGTAGGTCTGGACAGGGGATAGCGAAGAGTCTGGAGTCGTGTTTGCTGTGCCCCCGGGCCCTGTCGCCAGTGACGTGCTGACCACGAAGCTGCCCAAATTGAGGGTATCCTCGCAGAGCTCGAAGCTGTGAGTCAGTATGGGGAATTGCTCGGTGCTGGTCTGCCGCTGCTTGCGGCGCGCGAAGAAGTCCGCGATGGAGACGTTGGATTTGAGTTTTTCGCCTGAGGCGAGGGCGGCACCGCCGGGCTCCAGCGATGACGCCGTCCGCTGGTTTTCTTCAGCCTCCTTGCGCTTCACTTTTTCCTGATCTTTCGTCGACAGCATGGTGGGGAAGCCGCGCAGACACAGACGGAACTCCACGCAGGTGGTGTTGTCCGCGATCGCGCAGAGAAGCAGCCACAGGGTGTCGCGGGCTTGCTCTGGGTTCACGTAGAAGGGTGGGCTGTAGGTGCCTGGGCCGAGCACCATGGAGGGCCCGCTGTGAATCGCGTTGGGCGAGTTAAACACCAAGGGCTCGTACTCACTATCCTCTTCCTCTTCTTCCTTTCCATCGTCGCCCTTCTTTCGAGCACCTTTCCGGTTGCTCAGTCGGGAGAGCAGCGGTGTGCGTTTCTTCTTTGTCTTACCCGCTGCCTCGCCCTTCCCCTCGCCGCCCAGGATGGCACTGCTGCCCTGCCGTGCGGTGACGCTGCTGTTGCTGGTCGCCGATCCGCCTGCAACGGCCCCAAAGGCATCGTTAGCGCATCCTAGCATCTGCGTGGCGTTCATCTCCAGGTGCTCCAGAGGGGCGGCGGCGAAGCGGTGGTACAGGAGGCCGGACAGCACACCCACCTTGGGGAGGTCGTGGCTGAGGAGGGGGTAGGAAACCTCAACGCTGCGAATGGAGTTCGCTGGCGATGTCCAGAGCGCCGTCAGCATGGGGAGCCAGTCCGCATTGTTGTAGAAGACACGGGACTGGGGTAAATCCTCCGGTTCGAAGAGGGCGGTCTTGAGGTAGAGAAAGGCAAGGTCGAGCTCCTGCACGGTCGTATTGGGAAGAAACGCCTTGTGCAGCGCACGCATCTCCTCCAGCAGCTCACTCTGCTGCTCCTCCGCCTTCCGTCGTGCCTCCTGCATCTCTGCCAGCTCCTGCTGCTGGGCCTTCACCTCCAGTGCCGCGATGTTCCACAGGTTTTCCATCTCCTGGCCAAGGGACATGGAGGCAGGACGAGTGGAGGCCGACAGGGGCGAGGGGGTGGACGGCCCCGTGGTGGTGGTAGTCGCCGCGCTGCTGTTGCTGCCGCCGCTGCGCTTGTCCCCCGTGCGCGTCTTCTTCCGAGGCTTCCTTCCTGTCTTCTTTTTGGGTGCGGTTGCCGTGGATTTCTGCTGGCGGCCGCTTGCCTTGGTGCCCTCTTTCACAGTGATGCCCTCCTCGGCAACGGCGGGCGTGAGAGCTGTTGAGGTGTTGGTCGGCGCCAACCATGCGGGCGGGCGTGGCGGCGGACCGTGGGGCGAGTGCGGTGGCAGCGTTGCGCTGTCGTCGTTTGCAAAGTTCGGTGAGGGCGGCGCCGTCTTCATGGACGCGGCGGTGATCGTAGGGGATCGCTCGCTGCCTTCCTCGGCGCCACGCGTGACGCTGCTGGGTTTCTGGGTGCGCATCAGGGGGCCAGGCGGGGCCGCCACCACGCTAGCGCTCTCCTCACGCACGACGTTCGTGCTGCTGCTGTCCAGCGCTGCAGACTGCGAGGCGGCCGGTTGGGTGGTGAGGGAATGCCCTGGGGAAACAGTAGAGGCGTCTGGGGAGTCCGCGAAAACAAAGGTAGGGTTGCGGCCGCGCCGAAGAAGGGGGCTCATCTCATCCAATTCACTCTCGCCGCCTCCCACGTCCTCGTCGTCGTCAATGACCTCGTTCGCGAAAGCGTCCTCTGCCGTCTCTTGTCTGATGGGCTTGCGTGCCGCCTCCGTCCCCAGACTAGCCGCTTCGTTTGGGTTTGCATGACTGGTGCGACGCGTCTCGGGTATAGCGGTGTAGGAGAGACGCGAGGGCGGTCCTTGCATGAAGCTATCCTCATGCGCGAGGGTCTCACCGCTCCATGGGTTGCGTGGCATCGGAGGAGGTGTTCGCGAGGAACCGGTGGTGGTATTGGTCTCGGAGCCGGCTCGACGCTGCGCGCCATGGGGAGCGTGCTCCGAGTCGTCGCGCTGCTCCTCCAAGGCGAGCGTTTCTCGACTGGCTGACTTGACCATAGGGTGCGCAGCCTCGGACGGAGAGGAGTTCTCAGAGCCTGGTAGAGAGGCGTAGAACGGGTTAAACTTGGAGATGCGCTTCGTCGGTGGCATGCACGGGTTGGGGTCGCCATCCATCGGCGCGCCGTAGCCGAAGCCCATGTCGCTCTCAAAAAACTGGATGCCCTCATCGTCGCGGTCATGCTCAGGGCCGCTCTGGTCGGTCGGGGTGCCGCCCATGTGAAAGAGGCTTGACAGGGCGGTGTGCTGCACCACGGGTGCGATGCCAGAGAAACGCTGAAGGAAAAAGGAGATTGGCTGGGCGTACTGAGGGTTGCAGAGCAGGTGCATGCCCCAGGTCCGCATGACCGCGGAGATGGCCGGCAACCCCACCCACGCCGATGCGACGCGCGAGAAGGAGGGTGTCGTGTCGGGGTCCATCTGCTGCTGCTGCTGCGGGTCGAGGCCCAAAGGGTTTGCCGCGCTAGCGCCGACCGCGCCTGGGAGCGAGGACGATGACGCCTGGATGCTGCTGCTGTTGCTACTGCTGCTCTGGTCGTCGCGAGGATGCCTGTTGTCGTGATGGTGGGCCTCCGCGTGCTTCTCCTTGTCTGGTGGCGGCTTGGAGAGGGTCTGGCTCTGTTCCACGATAGCGTCGCCGAGGAAGACAGAGATTTGCTTCAGCTCCACCGCATCACGCATCGGACGACCCCCAATGCGACGCGAGATACGGTACTGAAAGGACTCAATGTTCGGCGCGGCGGTCTCGTCGTGGGCTCCTGTCCCGCTCGCTGCGTGGGTGTGGACGGAGCGGCCCTTCCCTCCCATGGAGGCTGACTCATCGTCCTGCCCTGAGAGTGTGACGCTGCTGGCCCCAATGCCCGAGAGGGGGTGGCGACGTTTGCCAGCGCCATGGGCCGTTACCTTCTTCCGGGTTGACAGCGCCTCACGGTACTGCTTGACGCGCTTCTTGACGTCCCCGACAATGGCGGCGGGACTGCGGTTCTCGTTCCACTTCATGTCCCGCAATAGCGTGAGCAGGTGCTTGACCGCGTCGGCCGAAGAGCACTCAATGACAAGGACGCCGCCGTACATGATGTCTGTGATGGCGCCCTCGCCGTAGTCTCGCCGAGACGAGCTCTTGTACCCATCCACATCCACAGGGTGGCGCACGTAGCGATTCTCTTCCCAGCGAAAGGGGTCAATGGAGACGCTGAAGCTGCTGATGGTGAGCGCAATAATGAAAGAATCTGTCCCAACGTCACGACTTGTCGCCCTGGCACTCGCCCCCGAGGGTTGGGGCGGGCTTGTGGACCGAGGCCGCCCACTCACTGGTGAGCCAACACTCACAGAGGACGGGCTCGTGGCGGTCCTAGGGCGTATGGCTAGCTCCTCCATCGAGGGGAACGGCCGGGCGTTGCTGCTGGTATTGCTGGTGGGACTCCGGCCGAGCAAGAAGCTGGCCGCGGCTCTGGCCTGCGGGGGCACGCCGGCCAGCTTTGGCAACCGTACGGGAGGGACCTCCATCGCGAGGCACAGCACGCTGTCCTCAGGGAAACGAGGTGCCTTCCCGGTGAGCGCGCCAGAGTGAGCCGCGGCCGTCCAGTCCCCTTGCGGGACGGCCGTCGTGATGGGAGCTTGCTTGTGCGGTGCATGCGCCGGCGCGTGTCCGAGCAGCGAACGGTGCAAGAAGGACGTGTTGCCGTGGCCACCACGGCCCGCATCGGTGCTGCCCGCGCGATGGTGTGCAACACCGGTGTTTCTACTCCCGCCCGCTCTGCCATTGGATGGCGTGGTGGCGAAGCTAACATTCTCGTCCTTGGCAATGACGTGTTGGCCAATGAAAGAGAGGTTGGAGAGCTGTCGACTGGTGCTGGCGCTTGGGTCCATGAGCTGGATCAGCCCTGCCCCGTCTTGGCTATCCAGCGAGAGGCTTGATGCGCCACGCGTGAGGCTGTGCGCCGACTTCTGGCGGCTGATGAAAAGACCTCGTCGGCCTGAACGCTGCACAGGAGAGTCAGGCGGCGTGCTTGGCGCGAGGGTCTTGCCGCTCATCCTTGGTGATGACGGGCCAAAGGCCAAGTCACCGTCATCGACGCCGCCGCCGCTCTTACTTCTCCGGTGGCCCCCTCGTTTGTCGCCGTCCGCTTCTGGCATCGTCGCCGCGCTCAAGTGCGCGATGCCCTCTGTCTTGGCGACGGCCTTGGTGAGGGTGAGGAAATTTGGGTTGAAGAACTCGACCCGGTTCCACCGCAGCACCCGCACCCCGCGGGCCGGGTTGAGTCCTGCACGGCGCAGGAACTGCCGCCCAGCGTCGCCTTCGTCCTCCTCGGGCGGCACCTCCTCCTCGCTCACGCGAAAGGCGTAGGTGCTCTTGATGCCATAGTACCGCACGTTGCAGGCCATGATTTTGTTGGCCAGCTCGACACGATCGGCCATGGGCAGTTTGCGAATGTCGTCCACGTTTGGGATGGATGAGAATTGCTTCGTCATCTCACGGTACGCCGCGGCGGAATGGGCGGCGGCGGTGGCCGTGGACTGGGGGAAGGCTAAGAGGGCCGTCCGGGTGAGGTTCGGGGAGCTGATAAAGTCAGGCGAGCCGCCACTGGCTCCGCTGTCCGTGCCTGAGCTGCCGACACCAGGAAGGAGAGGGAGCGCACCTGTGGGCGTCGCGGCTGCCGGGGCGCTGCGAAATTGCGTGCTGATGCCCACCACGCTGAACCAGTGCGACCGCCGTGGCACCCCGCCCGCGCCAATCGCCGCGTTCAGGTCCGTGGATGTGCCCATGACGCTGCCATAGGGGCCTGCACTCATCGTGCTGTTCCGCCTTCGCGGCGGCGTGTTGACATTTGCACTCGTCGTCAAGTAGGGCTCCCTATCCCCGTCGGTGCTCCGCTCCAGTGCCTGCTGCCGGCGTAGGAGGGACACGCCATGGGCGGGCGGAGCGGCGGAGAAGGTCTCGTACAGCTGCCCTTGATCCTGCAATGCGGCGTGCCGGTGTGGGTGCGCGCTTTCCTGCGGGGCGACGGTCACCACACCACCGCTGGCCTCCGCGGATGTGGGTGGGACAAGGGCCTCGTCTGCGTCCTCTGGCTCCCGCAGCGCGGCCGCCTCGAGCGCGAGCGCCGTGTGTACAAAGCTAATGGGCGGCACCTCTGGCACGCGACGGTCCCAGCAGCGGCCCAGCAATGCGCGGTGGGTGACGTTGAAGCTGTCAACCGGACGGATCGGGTCGAAGAGCTCCACCTGCAGGCGGGCTGTCTTGGCGTCCTCGGCGCTTTTTTTGGCAAGGATGCGGGACTGGTACTCCTCCGCGGCCTGCGTCGCGTCTGTCTTGTCGTGCGGGTCAATGGTGGTGTGGAACACGACGGGGACGGGCTCGCCCTCGCCGCCTGCCGTTTCCTCTCCTTCGCCCTCGTCGCCACAGCGTTCGGAGGGTTGCCGGACGCTGCCGTCCGCGTTGAGCTCGAACGGGGCCTCGATGGGGTCAAAGTGGTTCTCTTCTGAGTACGGCCGGTCCGTACGGTCGTCGCTCCCATCGCTGCCGCCCTCGTGTGGGTGGGCCCCATCGGCCCCATGCCGCGCGCCGGTGGGGAGGGCAGCCTTGTGAGGATCGTTATTCGTTCGCTGTGTGGCGTGCCCGTCGGAAGGGGTGATGTGCGAGAACAAAGAAGAGGAAGAGGAAAGCGCTGGGGCGTCGGATTTTCTATTCTCCCCGCTCGCCTCCCCATCCGTTGTGGGGCGACTGCCTTTCCGTCCCTGCGTGTGCCCGCTATCCTCACCGCCCCCGCTATGCCCGTGAGATGCGTGAGAGGGTCCCCGCCCCTCGTCCTTGTCCTCCGCCCTTCCGCTACTGATGCTGTGGTGGCTTGCATTTGACGCCTTGATGACAGACGTCTTGCAGCCCATTGTACTTGCTTGCTAGTTCTCAGATTACCGTCTTTTTTTTAAAATTCCTCTGCTCGCTAGCCGTTTCAGCTGCACAGAAGATAGAGAAGAGTCCTCCTTAAAATGCTTTTTTGTTTTGTTTTCGTGCGTGGGATGTGTGGAAGAGGTCACGACACACCTGCTCCCTTCCCTGAAGTACTTCAACGAAAACGAGAGGAAACGTCAGCAAACAACGAGAACGGAGAAGAGGGGGGGAGGGGGGGAGGGGGGTAGTGTGAGGAACAGCAAGGCTCTCTTTTCTTTCCCCCTTCCTCTGTGAATCACCCCAAACAACAACGAAAAAAAAAAAAGAGCAAAGCAAAGCAAACGTCAGTGATACCAGCGGCAAGGATGGAAACAAACGCCAAGGGTTTGGAGTGCGCGAGAAAGATCTCCTCGCCACTTCCGAGCGCAGCCAAAATAGCAATGAAAGAGAAGAAAAAAAAAGGAGTATAGAAGAAAGAAAAACAGAAACGGATAAAGGTGAGCTTTGGTCAGCTCGTTCCCTTCTTAGCGTGATCTACTTCAGCGCAAAAGACAAACAAGTAAATAAATCAAATCAGACACGAGTGCCGTGATCGGACTCACCGATGCTGTGTTTTTGTTTTTGTATTGTTCTAACACGGCTTCTCGTTCTCAGAAAGCAATGCCTTGTCTTCAACTAATGTCCTATTTTTTTTTTTCTTGAGGTAGGAAATATCTTCGCCAAGGTGCTGGGCCTCCTCTTCTGTGCGTGTTTGTTTTTTCTTCTTCCTAAATCACTGAAACTGAGAGTCAAGAGAAAGGGGGATACATGCGTCCGATTCTGCAGAGATGTTTTTTTTCTTTTTAAATCGTCAGGATAGACTCAATGGCAACGGGGAAAGAGACAGAAGACAACGTGCAGCAAAAAACAGATCCGACAACAAACAAGGACAAAGGAGAGAAATGAGAAATGTCAGCAGAACCGAGAAGATTAGAGAGCGGAAAATCGAAAGAGAAGATTTAGAAAAGGTGTTGAACAAAAGGAAGTCTTAAGATAAAAACAAGTAGGGTCCAAGGGCTTGACAGGACGAGAGGTGAAGTTTAGCAATTAGTAGAAATGTGACAACGTCGTGGAACAAAGACGAGCGAAGGAAAAAAGGAACAGTAGGTAAAGAGAGAAAGAAAGGCTACAATGCGACAAAGATCGTGTAGGTCGGTGTGTGACACTAACTTCTGAAGAAGTGTGTGTGTGGGGGGAGGGGAGTGGAAAGGAAAGAGGGTTCGGTGGGTGCGAACGTGTGAAGAGGGAGGGAGGGGTACAACAATCGCAAGGATTGCCGTAATAAGAGCTTATGGAAACGCCGGGAAAGCGATGAAGTATCAGGAGATAATATTATTTTTCAATATACCAACAACACGAAAGTCAAGTGCACCTTGCCGATTTTTGTTGCTCTTCTTCTTCTCGTTCTCCTCTGGTAGGGTTTTCTCACACCTCCGCAATCTCCAGAGAGGGGAACCTTCTGATGACGCCTCCCTGTGCTGGGAGAGGTTTGCTGTTGCTATGCTTGATGACAATCCGCCATTCAGGTGAAAGCGAAAGAAGGGGGGAGGAGGAGAAGGAGATTCGGAAGCATCGGTGTTCACGAAATGGGCTAACGGTAGCCATGCGTGTGTGTGTGTGTGTGCTGCCAAGAGGACGTATCGCCACATTCCAGCTTGTTCATGACGCACATGTGTGGGAGGATAAGGGGGGGGGAGGAAATGTGGTCCCGTCCTCTGAGAGGCACGGCAAATATGGCGCGAGTTTCTTTGTTGCCGGACCCTCACAAGAAACAAGCCATAAAACCCTTCCTTGTCTCTCCTCCTCAATACGCCTGTGTGTGTGACGATGATAATTTCATTCCTTCCGCTTTTTTTAAAATTGTTGTTCTTCACCCTTTTTTTTTTTCGGGGAGGTGTTGCATCTGATAGTTATGTGGGTAAAAAAAAGGTAAGGGTAGGGGGAGATGTGGCTCCCATGTGAAGAATACAAATCGTTTTCTCTCTCATGCTGCTGTGTCCGACAGACAAAGATAGAGAAAGAGAGAATGAGGCCAAAACTCTCTGCGCCAAACAAAAAAAGGTGAACGCATAGAAGTCCGCGGAGAAAGAAAGCGAAAGAGAAAGAGAGTAATCAAGTAAACATTCAAGACATCGCTTTTGTTTGTTTCTTCTTCTTCTGTTCTTTCCTAGCGAAGGCGCGCTTCTTCCCCTTCGAAACAGACTCCTCTTCCCTCATGCGGGTGCAGCCATTCCTCTTGCTGGTTCAAAACAAAAGGAAGCGTTTTCGGGACTTCCCTGTACGCCAGGCTTCTTTCTCCTCTTCCTCTTCGCGTGCATGCTGCTCCGACAGCCGCCACTCCGACTCTGTGATTTCCGGAATCGGCTTCCCGCGGAGGGGATCGGGCCGCTCGAGCACGCTACGGTCCACCATCTCCTGCAGACGGTGCGAGAAGGCGTTCCCTTTCTCCCAGTACTCGGAGTGGTACTTCACACGCATCGTGATTTCATGCATCTCGCGCGCGTCCATGCGCTTGCTCTTGGTGTAAATCATGAAGAGCGGCACACACGCACAGCAGAGTAGCAGCCAAGGAATCTTAATGGCCATCTGTGCACTAATCTCCTTCAATATGAAGAAGAAAAAAAAGGAAACCGCCAACCAGAGAAGTAGGGTTCGGGTGAAAAGGCGTGGAAGAGGTGCCCGAGGGGCGCTCGCTCTCCTGAACTTCTTGAAGCGCGGCAGCCTAGGATCCTAAACACGCTCTATATGTACATGTATTTGAAAAAAAAAGCACCCAATAGCGTGTGTCGAATGAAGTCAGGTAGAAACGAGGGGGAGCACACACCGTTCCGTGCGCTTCGTCAGCCATGCGGAAAGCTTCCTCTCCGCACAGCCTACTGTTCAGGCCTGAAAGGCATGAAGAGGAAGCTTTGCGCCCCTGGCCATGTGCAGTGACAGCCAGGCTGCGCTTGAAAATAAAGTGAGCATCAACAGAGCAGCAACATACTCTTTCTTTTCTTTTTCTTTGGTGTCCAGTGCATGGACGATGTCAGAAATGAGTCGGTCACGGAGAATTTGGCAACGCCGACGTCAGGGGAATCGTTGCCAAATTCTCCGTGCGCGAGTACCACCCCATTTTTTGTTTTCGATTTATACCAACAGCTGCTACACTTTCCTCAGACTCCTCACACAAATGCATGACGCACGCGACGAAACTGCAGCGATCATCGGAAGGAACGAGAAGAATGGAATGTGTCACCTGTCCCCACGAGAAGACGGGAAAAGACAAATTCCATGTTGCTTTTGATGGTCTTTTCTTTTACCGTCTTCACCTTTCAGTTCGCATATTATTTTTGTGTGTGCGTGGCAACTGTTCGCTGCAAAGCCTTACTGCACCATCGCCCCAACAGCGTCCTCCGCGGTCGCCTTGCGGACGACCTCGGCGTTCCGGCACCGTACGTAGATGCGATCCTCTGACATGGGGTACACATGCACAATGGTAGGCTCCGTAATGCGTGGGATGGCCTCGCCGTCGATCTGCACATTGAGGGAGGACTGCACTCGCACGTCGGTGTGGAGGCGTTGCTGGTACTTGGCCATTTGGTTTCGTGAAAACGGCGATGACAGGCCGCCAGCACGCTCGTAGCGCAGATCGTCAGGGGTGCACAGCGCGAAGATGAACATTTCCCCCGTCTGCGTGATCTTGGTCGCCCCGTGCAGACCCAAGCCCAGCGTCGCATAGCTGAGCACCCCACCCATGGCCTGCAGCTCAAACCTGCGGTCGTTAATGGCGACAGGGGTGATGATAGGCGGACGATGGACCGCCGCGCGAGCAGGAACGATGCGGTCCTCTGCGACGCCACCACCAGACGTGACCCTCGTCGCGGGAAAGGATGCCGCCATGTCAGCACTTTGCAGACGCGGAGACGCAAACGATCGGTAGCTGTCACTCGGCACGTGTCTCATGTTGTGGTCCTGTGTGCGCTGCGCTCCCTCTGTGTCTGCGGGGAAGGAGGAGGCGGCCGCTGCGATGACCCCGCTGGCGCCGTTGGGGCTCGTGACGGAGGCCGTCGGGGAGACGCCCGCTGGAAAGGTCGGTGCGCTGGCGCTGGGCCGCAACGCATCTGCCCCACGGACGTCGCCCGCGAGGCGATCGCTGGGGACGGCCTCCCGGTACGACAGCTCGACGGGCCGGTAGTACAGTTCCCCTTCCATGGGCCTCCATGGCTGTTTGCCAGAGCTGTAGCGGCTCACGTTGGTCATGACAAGGGCCTTGCAGCTGCTCGGAAGCTGCAGCGCGACCATGTCCGGCTTCCCCCGGCTCAGCGCTGTGGCCGTGCTTGCTGTGGCGCCAGACCAGGCACTGGGCACGCACACCATTGGGATCAGATTGCGGATGGTGCGGCAGGTGACGCCGCCGCGAATGCCAAAGACACCGTAGACCGCCTTGTTCTGCACACGCGAGCTGCAGAGGGCCGGGTAGTCTTTACGTGCCTTGGCGAACTGCGTCGTCACGTAGGCATCGAAGCCGATGCCAAGGTAGTTTGTGATGGTGACGGAGGCGCAGCCAGGGCTCGCGTGAATGCGCTTCCAGTCCACGTGGTGGACGGTGTTTGCCATGTTCGGCTCCAGCGGCCGCAGCGTGGGGTTCACGCTGTCCTGACCAGGGCTGGAGGGCACCGGCTTTAGATTTTCCTGCGCCACCCGCAGCGGCACAAAGTCAGCGGTCCAGCGGTCAAACGGAATGCTAGGCGCGTCCACGAGTTCGTGAAGCAGGCGGCTCACGTCGCTCTCGCAGCAGCAACAGAGGCCGGACCCGCGGTAGGCCGTGAAGCCAGCGCCAAAGCCGACACAGTTGCTGTAGTCGTTGCCCGTCCCCATCGGGATCGGGGCGACGGCGGGCATCGTGAAGTACCGGGTGACGTCGAGCAACGGGGCAAAGCGACCGTTCACGCGGGCGGCCCGTTGCCGGCGCTGCGCCGCGCTGTCATCCGCGTCGTCTCCGTCCTCGGCCGCCCTTTCGTCCACAGCAATGCGCAGCGCGTGCGTGCGGCCGGGGTGGCTGCGCGGGAGGGTCAGAGGTACGGTGGGCTTGAGTAGCTGCATCAGCTCCGCCTCCATCTCCCGACGGGCCAAATGGACTTGGTCCATAATGAAAGACACGGTGCCATCGCCCCCGGAAATGACAACGGTGCCGCGCTCTTGCGTGAAGGCATCCCCGCGAAACACGTCGCCGAGGCTGGCGCGCTTCTTCTGCAGCTTCGCCTGACGTCTTTGCTCCTTGACGATGGCCTTGCCTGGCTTGGCGTCGGCCAACATGGGAGAGTCCACGTCCGTGTACTTGCCAGTGGCACGCTCGCCGAACGGGACCGCGGCGCCGGCACCCTGCGGCACACGCGACATCTCCTGCACGCCCTTCAACTCCGCCGTGAGTTCGCGGAGAAGCTGTGTGGGAGGGTCGTGGAACACAAACGCCTGTTCCTTCATCTTGCTGCGCAGGAGCGAGGAGTTCGCGAACACGGTCCCATTCAGCACCACCACCCGTTCGCGCCCGAGCTCCGACAGCATGCCACGCTCGACAAGCGCCGCCGCGTTGTTCTCGCCCGAGAGAGGGTTCACGACGCCGAGGACGTGTTGAAACGGGACGTCAGACGGGGCCACGGTGCGGCGGTAGGTGTCCGCCCACTCCTTCACCGCCGCCAGCCGGCGCAGCAGCTCCTTCATGGCGTCTTCCTCATCTTCCTCTCTCTCCATCCTTCCGTCTGTCTTGCCGTTGGACTGGGTGCTGCCTGCCGCGCGGTCGTGCGGCTCCGTGGGGCCTTCACGACCCTCCTGAGGTGAAAAGAGTGCCACACCTCGTTCTTGCGACGGCGACGCGGGTTGGCGACGCGGGCTGGTCGAGCGGCCGCCGCTGCTGCAGGAGCCGTTCTGTCCATAACCCCACCGACTCCCTTCGGACAACTCAAGGACGTCCTCCGCCGCCTCTTCTTCATCAGCCTTGCCCTCGGTGTCCTGCCCGGCGGCGCTTGTCAGCGGACGGGTCGTGTTGCTCTTGCGGCGACTGCTGGAGGCCGGTGCGCTGCTCAGAGCCGTGGGGGCGGGATGATCGTTGTGGTGACGGAGCAGCTGTTGCGCCTCCTCTGCAGGGGCCGTCTGAATGTTTGCAGTGACCATGACCGCGGTTCCGTGAGACTGCAACGGCGCTGCAGTGCTGGCCGCACCTAGCCGTGGGGAGCCGGTGTGGCTCACAGGAGGAGAGGAGGTCGCCGAGGTGATGAACGCGGACATAACGGGGTTGGCGCTTTCGACGCCAAGCGTCGCTGCGTGGCCTTGGGACGTCTGCCACGGCCGCTGCTGCTGCCCTTGAGCGAGGGGAGACCCTTCCGGTTGAATGGCCGTGAGGGGCGGAGGGGGTGCATGTCCTTGCCCTGCTTGAGAGTCATTGGTTGGCTCGCCCTCAAAGGCAAGGGCGGAGTTCGAGAGCATCGAGGTGAGGGGGGGGGGGAGAGAAGAGAAATTAGCAGAAGAGATGAAGCAACACACAAATTAGATAATGCAATCAAGGCAAAGAACTCTAGGTTTGAAAGTTCAGCCTTTGAGAAGAAGAGCAAGAAAGGATCGGACGCAAGAAAAAAAGAATAAAAGAAGGGGACACAGAGACGCGCCGATAGGGAACAGAGCGATTCGCTCAACGCAGCAGTTGATAGCGCAAATGTGATAGAGGTAGCACCTGGTGCTCGCGCACGTCAACACATGAAAGGAAGGAAACGAAGTTGCTCACCTCGACTCCGCGCACGGGTACACGCACGCACACAGGGGCACGTGAACGGCAACAACCGACAGATAGGGAAGGAAGCTTCCTTGAGCTATATGGATTCAGCGACTTGGGGAGACACGAGAGAGAAAGAGGATGAAGGGGATACGGTAGCTGCACAGAGGGAGGCAGTCCTGCGGTGTCATGATGTGTTTCTCAGACACAGAGAGAACAAGGGCAAAAAAATATGGCCAGCCCATCCGCGTCCACGTGTGGATGGACGTTTGCATGTCAGTTATCAGACGAGAGAAGAACGGAAAGTGGGGCAGAACTGTTTTTCCTCGCTTCACTTTTGTGATGAGATGGTCGGTTAGGGTTGGTGAGCAAGATAGGTACAATGGCACAGGTGGGAAAGGACAGCGAGAGGGCGTGCGTGACCAAAAACACACACGATCGAGTCATGGCAACCGTCGATGGGGAAGAAGTCCAAGGGGAGAAACAGTCTTTGAGCGTTCTCTACGCATCTGTTATCCGTGGCTCTACAGAAGGTGAACACACACACACACACACACAATGAAACAGAAGGAGGGGAAGGAAACAAACAAACAACAACAAAAAAGACACCAGACAGATGTTCAGGAGAACACCGTTTCTCGCGCGCGGTGAGACGCTGCGCACACGAAAAGAAAGAGAACAGGAAGCACAAGAAACATTTGAAACAGAGACCATTTCGTCTCTCTATTTCCTTTTTTTTTTTTGCTTCTTCGACATCTAGTGGGCGTTGACCACGAGAAACGTGCGGAATCCGTCCCCTGGGCGGCCCGGGTCGTGCGTGACCCCAAAGGAGACGTCAACGTGCGCGCCGTCGAGCATCGCTTCGAGCCAGTCCAGCCGTCTCACCTCGCGCCACGTGTGCTGCGATACCCGCGTCACGGTTCGCGCCGTGGCCGCCGCGCCATCAACCAGGTGCGGCGGCAGCTTTACCTTGTCGGAGACTGCGTCGTACCACTGGCGGGGCATGTGCAGCAGTCGCCGCGGTGCAGTTCTCGCAAAATGCATGGCGCGCGTGCCCATGGCACGGACCATCGAAGCCTCCGCAGCTGCTGCTGCTGCGGCTGTGGCGGCGGCCTCCTCTTGCTGCTGAAGAAGTGCGAGGCGCGCCTGCTCTTCCTGTGCGGTGCCGTGACCGCTGCTGCCATTCCCGCGCAGGTAGCCCCACGCGGAGGTGATGAGGCCAAAGCTGATCCAGCCGCCCTCTGCATTCTGGCTGCCCGCCTCGACGCCTCCGCTCGGTGAAGTGGAGGTAGGAGATGGGGAAGTAGAGGGAGCTGTAGCGGGGACAGTGGGTGCCTTGGTGGTTGCTGCTGCCTTCGCGCCCGAGTGCTGGGCCACTGCCTCCTCAATCGACCTTTGCTGCTCGGCCAGCTGACGCGCCATGCGCTGCGCCGCGTGCGAGGCAATCCAGCCCGAGAAAAACTCGTGCGTGACGTCGTCAACCTGCACCCCGACACAACGTCCCGTGGCGGAGGTGGACAGCCGCAGTGTGGTGCTTGGCCAGCGCGTGAAGGGTCGATAGCAGAGACCGGCGTCGAGGGCGGTGCTGTGGTAAGTGATGAGATTGAGGCGGAGACGCACGGAGAGGTCCAGTGGGCCAAGGCTCGAGCTGACCGCGCAGCACATGCGCCGCAGGACGTCAATGTGGCCCGAGAAGGCCAGGCCGCGACCCATCTGGCCGCTCGCCCCCCAATAGAGGTTGATCCCCGTGGCCAAATCATTTTTTACAGAGACGCCAGCGCCAACCTTTAGGTGTCGCAGTGACCACCAGTGGACGTCGCCGCTCATGCGGCGCGGTTGCGGCGGCGTTGGGGCTGCGGCTACGGGTGCGACCTCGGTGACGTCTGACGGTGGCGTTTCTGGCGCCGCTGCTTTACCATGGTGCTTGTGATTGCCCTGCTGGGGAACGGTGGCCACCGATGCAGAAGTGGCAGGGGCCACCGCGTTGCTGGTTGGTTTCTTGTCTGCATCAGCGACCGTGGTCGTAGCACTTGCAAGGGATTTGTCAACCGGCGTGGACCCGCGTGTGCTTGCCGGAGATGGCGATGCTTCCTTCCTTTTCTTTTCCTTTTCACTTTCCTTTTCCTTGATTCCTTCCCGTTCCTTGGCCAGCTGCCGCTGCTTCTCCTCACGCTTCTTATCCACCAGTGCCTGCACTATTTCCTTTGGCGTCTTGTGTCCGGACCCGCTACCGCCGTTGTTGCTGCCAGCCGCCGCTTGTTCCTCCGCCGCTGCCTCACCGTATGTCTCCTGGAACGCCCGTTCACGCTCCAGCAGCAGGGCTGGTGCGTGTTGCTGGTAGAGGGTGAGAAAGCCACTCCAGTTCAGTACGAGGTCGGCCGACTGCACGGACCACTCTGTCCAGGGAGTCCGCATCACGTACTCGCACAACGGTACGCGTGTGTGCTGGGCGAGCGGCAGCAGACGAACGTTAAAGACGCCCTGCCAGCGTCGGCGTGCCCAGAACCACTCCAGTTGCACCACGTTCATGACACGCAGGGCACTGGTGGTGTCGATCGTGCCAACGTCTGCCGTCGTGAGGTACGCATCGCGATTCGCGTGGCGGTGGGCAGGCGAAGGGCCCGCACCAGCCGTAGCCGCCGCCGCCGCCGGTGTGCCAGCCAGTACACGCGCCTTCTCCCCTTGCAGTTGCTGGTCCTCCCTAAGGTTCCCCAAGAGAGCGGTGGCCATGCCTTCATCGCCAAGGTTGTGATCGGTGTAGCCGTCCACGGAGGTGCCGGTGGCACGTGGCCCATTCGGTGCATCTGCCGCTGCAGCGTCCGTGCGCCGCCGTCGTAGGTCACGCATCTGTCGCCGTTCCGTGTGCGTGAACCCAAACGCAGCGTAGACGCCCGCTGACACAGCAAAGGTGCCCCGCCGCCACAGGGGCAGCGAGCCGTAGGAGCAGCAGGCGTAGTCCGAGAGAGAGACCACCGAGTACGGGGACAGTGGACTGCGGTTTCCTGCCAAGTCCACGCCACCCCCGTTGCCATCCACAAGGTCCTTGAGCGTCGACCACGCGGGCCGCACCACGCCTTCTACGAGCCGGTCCTGCAGCCCCGCAAGCCCCCCTGCTGGTGGTGCCGCGGACGGTGGGATAGCTCCATTGCTCGCATCGGACGACGAAGGGGTCGCAGCGTGTGGGGGAGCCAGGACCTGGCGGGGCTGCTGCGGGCTGGGCGAGGCCGCCACGGCTTCGCCATTGGCGCTAGCATTGGCGGCAGGGGGCAGCGGTGGTGCGGGCGACCCGGCGCTGTAGAGCCCCAGCATCTCCCCTTCTGGCGAGGACGCTGCGTAGAGAGAGCCGTCCACAGGGTACATGACCAGCGCCGCAGGCCCATGGCCCGGTCCTGGCCGTGCGGTGTGCCCCTGATTGGGCGCCCGCCCATTCACGGCTGCAGGGTTACCGTTGGCTCCGTTATTCACAAGATACCCGTTACCCACGGTGTTGCCGTTTGCCGTCGCGGACCCCATCTTGACGCCAGGCTTTGAATTCCCGTCCTCCACGTAGTAGAACATCGATGCATTGCTGCCATCGGATGCGGCGCCTGGTCGCGGTCTTGGCGCTTCGGTCAACTGACCGTTGCTGTTCGGATAGCTTCCTACCCCGTGGGTCCCACTTCCGCCGAATGCGCCAGCGTTCGCGCCACCCAGCTTCCCTTGCGCGAGTTGCTGGCGCAGCTGCTCCCGCCGCTTCATCTCAAGGCTGGCAGCCTTCTCCAGCGCGGTCAGCTTCACCCGCCATGGTACCTGACGGGCCACTTCCACCAGAGGCGACGCCGCCGCCGCACCGCCCGTCGACGAGGACGGCATGACGGTGCGATGGGCGCGGCGTGTGTCTGTCCAGTCAATCACCACGGAGGGGGTGGGGGACAGCTGGTAGTCGAAGCTGCGGTGCAAATAGGTTTCGTACGACATTGGTGCAAACACTAAGATAGGAATCTTTTTTTTCCCTTTCTTTTCTCTAACAATAACGGAGTGTACTTGACGGAAAGTGAGGAAAAATGAGAGTGAAGAGGAAGGGGAGAGAGAGAGAGTGTGTGTGTGTGTGTGTCGAAAGTCGCTAAAGATGGCGATGGGGAAAGCGTTTAGAGGAGATGGAAGTCACGAGATGGAGAAGAGGCAAAAATTCAAAAAAAAAAAGAAACGAAAGGAAGAAAGAATCGAAGTGAGTAGGTAAGGTCGCACAGGATAAATGTGTTGCGCTAGAATTTTATGGGTTGCGTTTTTGGTGCTGGTGGGGGGTCGAAATATTATTATTTCTTGATGGCAATTTGCTGGTATTATTTAAAAAGTTTTTCTTTTTGATGGTATCTGCGGTGAGGCAAAGGTAAAAGAGGGAAAGAAATCAGAAAGTCAGAAAACAAAGCGATGGAAGAGAAGATTGAGTCGAGGCGTCCTTCTCTCGATGTCCTTGGCGAGTGAAAATATAAAGAGAGGGCTATGTGTTGGATGGAGACAAACACACGACAAAAAGATGGAGGAAGAATTTCTGAAAAAAGAAGAAGAAGCGAGGAGCAGAAGGCAATGTAAGCAATAATGGTAATAATAATAGAGAACGTTCGTATGAGTAGCTCCCTCTCACTTATGATGATGGACCTTTGTGGAGTCCCTCTTTCCGTATCGATCCCTTCTTGATCTCTGAACAAGGGCCCCCTCGTGGCACGGTGAGGTTGCTATACGGAGGGCAGGGCGATGCTGGAAAGAAGCGGCGGCTGGCCGAAGCACAAGCCCTTGCAAGCCTTGAGCAAATCCAAGTCCGTCCTGCCAAACAAAACCGGAGGAGGGGAGGGGGAGGAAGAAAATATATTCCCACCACACACAAAAAAAGAATAGTTGCACTAAATGAAAGGGGCAATTCGGGAGTCGAAGAAGCGGTGAGAAGTGGGAAGGCGGGAGAGCCAAGTAAAACCAAAAAAAAGCCAAGAAGTATTCTTTAGAGAAGGAAAAAAAAAATTGGTGTCGTGCTGGCAACGGTGGTGGCCAGAGGCTTGGCCAGCAGGAGCAGTCAGTTCTTCACAAGGAGGACGACAGCGCTTTAACAACAAAAAAAAAAAACGACGACGACAACAACAACAAAAGCAACAAAGGAAATCGCCCTTCTCGGCCCCTAGTTCCTCTTGACAAAACTTCCTTTGGATACGGTTGGTTCCTTCCATGGAGCAAGGTCAGGCGAGTCCAAGAAGAGAACGAAGTTCGAGAGAAAGAGAGACAGAGAGAGAGGGAAAGGAAACAAAGAGAGGAAGATCAATGGAAGAGCTTGCCGTTGGAGTAACATGATGATGGTAACAATGGAAACCCAAGCATCACGCATGCTTTGGCGTCGTCACAGGCAGAAGAAGAGGGGGACTGCCGGGCCGCCACCGCCTGCCGTTGCCCTCCCCCCTCCCGCCCCTCGATGACTTCCCTTCTCCTTCGGTCCTCCCACGCCCTTCATTGCTTCACAGCGCCGTGGGAGAGAGGCCGTGTCCCCGATACAACGACGGAGGCACCCCACCCACTCATACACTCACATCCCACTCACTCCACATCCACTCACCGAACGCGGGGACACGCTAACACTCTCCTGGTTTCAAAGGAGCCATCGCATGGTCTCAGAATAGCACCACGGCAGCCTATTGAGCTTGTTATTCCTTGCGGGGAAAACTTCTACTGTTCTTCTTCAGTTTTTTCTTTTTTTTTTGTCTGGTTCACACAACAGGAAAGAAATATTTGCTGCTCTCGTGCGTCTTACAGCCGCTTCGCCTCGTCCTTGACATGGTGGGACGCTTGGATGGGCACCGTTGATCGTGTGTTCAGAGGGGAGGGTATGGAGTCGATGACGGGCCCATCCAGAGCCATGCGGGTGAGACGTAGGAAAGAGCTTGGAGACACGGTAAACACAGGCAAAAAAAAAAAAAAAACATAATTTTTGGCAGTGTAAATATCGAGATACAGTGAAATGCGTGAGATAAGATGCTAAGGGGTGAGGGAGGGAAAGCTTTTTAAAAAAGTGGTAGTGATGGTATTGTGATTTATGTTCGTGCTTCGATGCTTGTCTACCAATGACGTACCCTGAGAAAGTTCTGTCCCCATGCAGACACACAATGTACTCACCCGTCGCGGGGTGATCGCAACGAGTGAGAGATGCGTGAGCGCGCAAAGAAGGAGAGATTATAATCAGACACGTCTGGTGTGAAACAATCTCGCACGAAGATATTTTTTTTTTGCTGGAAAATATAAGTAAAACTCTCGTCCCAAGCGACGTGTTCGCCCGTGTAAACTTTCGTGCTTCTTGCTCTCTCTCTCTCTCTCCTTCTCTTTCCGCTGTTTTTCGTTCATTTTGAGCAGTGCTGCGAAGAAACGAAAAGAGAAAGAGAAAAAGAAGAGAAGAGAGTGAACGGGAAATCAAGTCTCGAAGCCCAAACGAACAAACACACACAAACACACACAGGTGTGTGTTTGTGTGTGTGTGTGTGTGTGTGCCTGGGGTCGAGTCCATCGTCTGTTCGTCAACCCCTCCCGCCTTGCTGTCCGAGCCCTGTCGGCCGTAAACGAAGGAAAGGGAAAGGACAGCAGGCGAGGGGGTTGTCTCTCGCGCAACGACGAAAGAAACCACGCAAAGAAAACACACACAAAAAAACACGAAACAAACGTCACACAACGAACATCTGCAGAAGGAAGGTGAAGGAAGGAGAAGACGAAAAAAAGAAAACAGTTGAAGGACACAAGGAGAGAGAAATACGCTGGAAGGAAGTACACAGGGAAAGAACGGACAAACGGATGGGTATGGTGAACCTACACGTACCGCTCCCCCCTGTCCACGTCGGCGAGCGTATTCTCAGCGCATCCTGACTCTTTTTTTTTTTTTTTAATTTCGCTCTCCTTCTCTACCTCCTCTACCGGAGCCCTACTGTCTTAGTGAAGGGTCTCGAGGTAGGCAATGAGGTCAGCGCGCTCCTGGGGCTTCTTCAGGCCAGCGAAGGACATCTTGGTGCCGGGCATGAACTTCTTGGGGTTCTCCAGGTACACGTCCAGGACATCCGGGGTCCAGACGACGCCGGAGTCGGCGTTGGCCTTGCTGTACGCGAAGCCCTCGACGGTGCCGGAGTGGCGGCCGACGATGCCGAAGAGGTTGGGGCCGACGCCGTTGTTGCCGCCCTGGCTGGCGGTGTGGCACTGGGCAGCGCGCGCCTTGAAGAGCTTTTCGCCCTTGGCGGCATCACCAGGGGGCAGGGGCTCACGGGCCTTCGGGGGCATGGTAGAGGGTGAAGGAGGGTGGAGTTAGGGGGGTGAGTGAGTGAGTTTTGAGGTTTTTTTCTTTGTGTGCGAGATGAATACGAGAGCCTAAAGTTCTACGAATAGACGTGCCGTTTTTTTTTTTTTTTTGTATTGAGGGAAAGCAGGTATCGAGGCGACAAGGAAGGAGGGATAGACGAAAGCATCCTGTGAATGAACGCATCTGTGTCTCCTACGAACACACGGGCACCACACGAATGTTCTCACGAGAGAAAAAATATATATTTCAGAGGTGAGCAATCGTTGCGTGAAGCGCTCTGCCCACGCGGTGTCCGATGCCTGTCGATGGTATTGTCACTTTTTCGCACAAGAGCATTTCGAGTGTGCCCAGAGGCATCTCGACTCCTAGCCATCTTTGGAAAACAAGACTCACCACAGAAATATATATCTTTTTCTTTTGTGGCGGTGGGGTGAGATGATGTTCAGCTTTCGCGTCATTCGTGTGTTTGGCTTTGTTTGAACACTCAGGTGGCAGGAGGGAAAGGGACAAAGTTCAGGGGAAAAGACGATCATCAGAAAAAAGGAAAAAAGAAAAACAGGATAGAGGGGATGGTGAGGGAAGGTAGCACTCGGCACATCATCGCTCTCACCATCCTCTGATGCCATGCTATCCGTCCTGGGTGTTTGTCCTTTTTGTTTCTTTCGTATAGGATCCTTTATCTAAAACCCCCCGTGGCTAACATTTCGTTTTAGCTGTGAAGACACGCTGAATGCGTGCGCGCGAATGGTGAAAGAGGAAAACAAAGTAAAACGAAAAAAAGAAAAAAAGAGAACGAAGAAAGCCGATAAGGGTATCGAAGCCGCAGAGGATTGTGAAGAGGACAAGGCCCTTCCCAAGGCATGCTGTGGCTGCTGCTCCCATATATACGTTCCCTTTTTTATTTTCTTTTTTAAAAAATTGTTTTCTGTCGCTTCCACCACCGTTTCGCTACTACAAAAGAAGTTTAAAGTGAAATGAAGGAAACGGAAAAAGAGAACAGTCGTAATGAAGGTTTTTTTTTTTTTTTTGGAAAGAGCGGTTGACTGTGCTTGTGCCATTACTTTTTTTTTTCTTTGAATATTGCTCCGATGCACATATGCAATGCAAGGGAAGAAGTGAAGTCAACACTTTAAAGAAAGAAAGACAAGTGAAAGAAAATAACGAGGGGCATGAAAGGGACGGTGGACGAGATGCGGAAAGATGAGAAAACAAAACGGCAACATGTGCACAGAGAGAGAAAGAGAGAAGAAAAAAAATGAGGAGGCTGGGGCGGTGAAACGCCAACGAAACCGAAGACGTCACACGCTCCTCCCCTCTCTCTCTTTCAGCACCACTCACCATCATCATGCGAAAAGACACCTCCGCACCATCTCGCGTGTTGACGAAGCGGTGAGAGAAAGGAGCTGGTGTGACCAGCCCTTGTGCTCCTCTTCCACGCGTGTGCCCTTCTCCCACTTTCCAGTCGTCGTCTTTCATCCTTCTCTACCTCCTCTACCGGAGCCCTACTGTCTTAGTGAAGGGTCTCGAGGTAGGCAATGAGGTCAGCGCGCTCCTGGGGCTTCTTCAGGCCAGCGAAGGACATCTTGGTGCCGGGCATGAACTTCTTGGGGTTCTCCAGGTACACGTCCAGGACATCCGGGGTCCAGACGACGCCGGAGTCGGCATTGGCCTTGCTGTACGCGAAGCCCTCGACGGTGCCGGAGTGGCGGCCGACGATGCCGAAGAGGTTGGGGCCGACGCCGTTGTTGCCGCCCTGGCTGGCGGTGTGGCACTGGGCAGCGCGCGCCTTGAAGAGCTTCTCGCCCTTGGCGGCATCACCAGGGGGCAGGGGCTCACGGGCCTTCGGGGGCATGGTAGAGGGTGAAGGAGGGTGGAGTTAGGGGGGTGTGAGTGGGTTTTGGTATAAGTAACTAAGTGTTTGCGGTGAGCGGTAAGTAGTAATCTAAGCATTCGTGAAGTCAAAAATAAATAATAATGAAGAAAGGCAATTCGACGGAGGAAGGAGGAGAATCGTAGTATGCTGTGAGCGTTACACGTTTGCCCTTTGTGTATAGCAACGCATGCATGCTTGGGTTGTTCCCGGTTTTGTGGGGTGACCGGCTTGAGTGCAAGACCCACGCCCTTTCCTTGACGATCCTTGATCGTCACGTTACATGAACCCTGACGAGAGGAATAGCTAACGACGGCCACGGTGCTCCAGAGGTATCATCCTCCAGAAGTCCACTGGACGCATGAATTATTGACAATGATTACTTTTTTTTTTTTTTTTGCTTTTGTGGATGCGCGGACTCTTTCACGTCTTCTCACACGTTTGTTCTCCGTTGTGGACGAGCATGAACGTTTGCAAGAGACGGATGAGGAAGGCCCGAGAGGAGCGTTGTGACATCAGACGTACCTATCCTCAATCCTCTTTTCCTCCTTTCTTCGTGTGTGCTTGTGTGATTCATGCTTACCGCAAGGACTGCAAATAGGCAATCACATCCGCTCGCTCCTGCGGCTTCTTGAGGCCCACAAACGCCATGGACGTGCCTGGCATAAACTTGCGAGGGTTTTCAAGGAACCGGTCCATGCTCTCCACGGTCCAGAGCGTCCCCTGTGCCTGCACCTGCATCAACGCCCGCGAGTACGGGTAGCCGCGGTTATGATTTCGTTCGTTCGGGCCGTCCATGGTGCCGACCACACTATCCATGACGCCGTACAGGTTCGGGCCCAGGGCGTGGTACACGAAGCCGGCCGGATCGTTGGAGATGGTGTGGCACTGGGCGCCGCGGCCCTCGAAGATGCGGCGGCCGCGTTCTGGGTCGCCTGGCGGGAGCGGCGGCCGCACTTCCCCGGATGGTGACGATGCCATGACGGGTCCGCTCTTCCTACGCAGACAAAAGATCAGACCACAGGGATGTTTCTGTGAATGAGACAGGAGGTTACCTCCTGATCAAACAACAAGAACAGTAGCAACGAAAAAAAAAAAAGCTGAGAGAAACGGTCAAGCCTTTCTTTTCCTTTCTCTTCCCTTCTTTTCTTGCTAGCTGCCTCCACACGAGGAGAAAAGACGCTCGACACACACCGCGGCAGCAAGCGTCTGTTTGAAGCAGAAACACGCGAAGATGCGTGTGCGTGCGTATGTGCTCGTGTGTGCTCGTGTGTGCTCGTGTGCTCGTGTGCTTGTGTTGATGTATGAAACGATAGAAAGGGAGCGGCGCAACCTGCCAACTAAGACAACTTGCTTTCCCCTTTACGTGTGCAACTAAACCTTTGCGTATGATGATGAAACACCAATGTGGTGAGAATGACTGCGCCTACAGTGATGTCGCATCCATACAACAAAAAAGAAGAAAGAAAAGAAAAGAAAAAGTATCGTTTGGAAGCGGAGGTGACACCGACAGAAGCGTTGGTTGAACGTTGGGACCGTTTACCGATAGGAAATCGACTCATTCAACTGGCCACACCATCTCACGATGCATCGACACAGGCAGGCAGACAAATACGGCATCGTTGCGGACAGCCTCATATCTTTAAGGCACACATCCGCACACACATACATCTGTCACGGGACAGGCGTGCATGCGCCGCGACCACGCCATGCTCATTTGAGTTCCGTCGTGGTGAGAGAAACTCAGTTTCCCTGCCTATCCGCCCAACCCTCCGCGCGGCCAACAAAGTGCCAGCTTTCGCATCCCCAGTTTACTTGCTGTCTTCTTTCGTTTCGTTTCGTATTCTTCTTCACTGCTCGTGCGCAGCTTTTGTGATGATCACAGCGCGAGAGAACGAGAGAGAGAGAGGGGGGGAAGAGAGAAAAGGAAATGATGGGGGAGCAACAACACACACATAAACACTGATGGCGGCGCAAGAGAACATTGCGTAAGCGGAGACGTTACGTTGGCAGGCGTCTGCTTGCTTCCTTGGAAGGAATCATCCATGTATCGAAAGAGGAAGACGGGCGGTGGAGGACCACCGGGAAATCGGTGGAGACGCATCGGACTCGTTCCTCCTTTCCAAACCGTGGCGGCTAACAACTGTGAGGGAGGAGGGGGGGGGGGAAGGGACTCATCCAAAGAGACCGAGAGATAGAAACGTGGAATGAAACGCGGAAGAGAAGATGCAACAAAAATGAAATAGAGCGTGGGGAGTCATTCCACTTCTTCATTCTCTTGATTTTTAAAGAAATAGGTTTCTTTGAAAAGGGGAGAGCGCATCCACACGGAAGGGCGCGAAAGAGGCGCAGAGAGGCAGAGAGAGAGGGAGAGAGAGAGACAGGGATAGGTCAACGCAGTAGAGACGGTGGACACAAGAGCGAAGAACGAGAAGAAGATGGGGAAGAAAAGAAAAAGAAAGAGAAGGGTGATCATGTAGCGAAGCGTGAAGACCGTTGTATTTCCCGTGTGCGTGCGCAAGGTTCATCAAGGCTCTGCAGGTGGGGAACGAAGGAAAGGACGTTTGGGATGGATGTGTCATGAAGGAGCACCAAATCACAGAATAATAGAGAAACAGAGAGACGGAAAGAGAAGAGGAAGAAGAAGAAAAAGAAGTGCTCAGGATTTCCGTACCTTCTCTTCTTCTTAACGCGTAGAGATGAGCGACGCGGAGGATCAATGTGTGTGTGTTGTCGAAGTTTCGCAGAACTTATTTTCTGTTCTTTCAGTCTCTCTGTTATGATTCCTTACCAAACGCTTCTTTTCTCTCCCGGATGAACCCGCGCCAAGTCGGGTATTGAGAACCGCAGCCCAGACACATGGAGAAAGGGAAACGGCGGAAATACACGTGTGGCGAGCGGTCGTCTACATGAATGACCGAGGATGGTTGGAGGAGGAAGGGAGCACCTACAAGGCACACGGAGAGGGACACATATAGCATTTTAAAAAAGAAAAGGAAACAAGGAATCAGTAGGACTAAGGAGAAAAGAAGGAGAAGAGAGGGCTGTAGATTGACCTAGCTAGCTGCTCGCGTTCTTCCTTCTTGGTTCTTTGTTGGGTTTGTTTCCTCCCACAGGAAAGGCGGGAGGTCGCATGGAGAAAAAAAAAAAATGTTGCCCGCAACGGCAAAAATGTGAAGGACTGTACAGTGAGAGCGCGTTAAGTGTACACGAAGATAGATCGGGAAGACACTACGTTAGATGAGAGGAAAACATAAAATCGGAAGAATAAAGGAAAGAAATCATGTAAAAACGGGAAATGTCAGTAAGAGTGAAGCGGATGAATGAATGAAAAATAATAATGTGAAAAAGAAGAGAAAAAAAAAACAGTGCTAGGAAGACAAAACAGACGAGAGGATTTACGCACACACACGCAGTGACAACGGAACCCCCCGGCTGGAGCGCGAAATCCTGCAACACCGATGGGGTGTGGAGCACAGCACGCACGCACGATTGACGGTACATGGATGGCTCCAGGGTAGCGGGGAAAGAGGAGTGGAGGGGTGCCATCCACAATCCCCCATCAAGAAGGAGAAGCGGTCACACGACAACGACAGCCAGGGAACCGAAAGGAAGGAGGAAAAGATAGAGGAACACATGCACGCGCAGGAAGGCATTCGGAGAAAAATAAACAGAAGCAAAAGGAAACGCTCTTTTTTAAATCAAGAGGAACTGAAATAGGAAAAAAAAAAAACATGAAGAACAAAGGTAAAAGAGGATAACATGGAAGGAAGTGGAGAAGCAGCGAGGAGGGCCATAGAAACAATCTCATTCGAAGACGAGGCGGAGGATTTGTACAGAAAGAAGAGGAAAGAGAGAGAGAGAGAGAGAGCTGGTCTCCAACCACTGTTGCACCCTTGGTACGTCAGTCACGAAGTGAAGCGCAGTGAAGAAGGAAAGAAGTACGAAATGAATTGTGTGGTGGGACGGAGTCGCACAGCGAACACGTTGGAAGAAACATACGGAACAAGGGAAAGCGGATTTGAAAGAAAAAGAAAAATCTGAGAGGAGAGACGGAAACAAGGAAACACACGTAGGCGGGGAATCGCAGAGGACACGTGCTCCTCACGACGGAGAGAAGTCACTCTTTCTCCTTCTCTCCTCATTGTCATCATTCACCTTTTTTCCCCCTCTAGAACGTCAAAAACGAAGGAGAAAGAGTAGAGCGAAAAGCCCGAGATGTGTGTGATGGCGCAGAGGATCATGGACAGCTAGAGAATCATAACAATTCTTTTTTCTTTTTTAGGCAGCGATCGTATTCCACATGCTGGTTGTCCGTGTGTCACTGCGCAGGCGGTACATCCGCGTTGCTAGGACCGGGTGGGTCCAGCATCACAAAGGAGACACGCCGGCGGCGCGGCACACGGAACTCCACAGGCGCGGCGGAGCTGTCTAGCACCGCGCTGACATCACGCAGGGTGCCCTCCTCGTGGCGGTTCTTGCTGCGCCTGGAGCGTCTTTCCGAGTCATGCTTTTTGCCTGTGTCAGAGGGTCCGCTTCCGGCGTGGCTCGAGCCTTTCCCGTCTCCGGCCTGCCGCCCGCTGGCGCCGTCCGAGTGGCCGGTCTTGGCACCGCCACCCTTGCTGCTGCCCCCATCACCGCCACCACCCGCCACGTACGCACTCCAGGCGTCGGTGGCCGCGCTGCCGCTGGTGCCGCGACCGCCGTTGCTCTTGTTGTTGTTGTTGACGGATGGGTTTGCGCCTTGACTGTTGGCACGCACGCTGCCCTCCAACGCCGCATTCATGTCCGCCTGCTGCGAGCGCCAGAGGGAGTCCTCGGCGCCCGAGTTTGCAATCTCCAAGTTCTTGATGGTCGGCAGGTTCCAGACCCCCTCCAACCCTGGCACCTGTAGGCTCGTGTCATTCACAATCGACAGGGACTGCAGGCACCGACACTGCGAGAGACACGTCACGTCGGTGAGGTGCGGGTTGTTGGCCAAGTTCAGCGTCTCGAGACTGTCCCGGACAAAGGTCTCGTTGGCAATCGCGGCAAGGTGCTCGTCCCGGAGGAGTCGGCAGCCGTCCAGGTTGAGCGATTTAAGGTGCTTGGCGCCTTTGAGAAACTCTAGATTCAGCACCACGCTGTTGGCAATGTCGAGCTTCTCGAGCCGCGGCATGCTTGCCAGCCCCGTCAGCCGATCTGACGTCACCCAGCAGGCGAGAGGGGGGACAGGGCCTACCGCCTCTCGTCGCTCCCGCCACCGCCAGATGAGCTCCTTCAGTGGCCACTTGGGCGTCCACATAAGGCGAATGTCCTCCACCACTGTGTCGCTAATGTCAAGGCTCTCGAGAGCGGGGAGGCCCTCAATACGCCCCAGTCGGAACCCACGCACGTTTCGGTTCGACTTCACGAGGATGGTCTTGAGCGAAGGCGCACCCCCGGCGAGGAACTGCAGCGACATGACGCTCGTCTGCGACAGGTCGAGGAGCTCCAGGGTGGGAATCTCCTCCACACCGCGCAGGCCGTCCACCGTCACGAGGGTCTCGACAATCACGAGCTCTTTCAGCTGGCGTAGCTCGCGCAGCACGCGAAGGTCAAAGACATCCGTGAAGCTGAGGTCAACGCGGGTGAGCCGGCTGAGGCGGGACAGCACCGTCACGTTGCACAGCATGCCGTTTCCTGACGACGTCGCCGATCCTGTGAGGCTGTCTGCGTCGTCTTCGTCGTTTTCTTCCAGATTGTCTGTGAGGTTGGTCACCTCAAGCGTCTCGAGGGTGTGTGAGAGGCGGTAAATCTCCGCAATCCCCGCGCTGTCCACGCGCGTGCGACGCAAGATCAGGTGCTTGATCGAGGTGCTCGTGCAGAGGCTGCGCACGCTGCGGATGGCGTTGAAGGAGAGGTCCACCGTTTCAAGGGTCGGAATCTCCGCGAGTCCCGCGTAGCCTGCCTCCATCTCCTGCCAGCTGCCACCGCTCGCCCCATTGACGCCGGCACCGCCGTCGTTCATTGAGGCGCGGCGCTCCTGAATTAAGTCAATGCAGTTGCGGAGGGAGAGCCACTGCGCCTTGATGCTCGCGAGCGAGGGGCTGCTGCGAAAAACGGAGAGGTCTGTGACCTTGGTCGTACTCAGGTCCACCACGGCTAGTCGAGGCATCCTCTCGATGCCCTTGATGTCATCATCTGTGCACTTGCAGGAGTAGAGCAGGAGCGTGTGCAGGGAGCGCGAGGCGGTCAGGGATGTAATGTTCGTCACCTTCGTGCGCGACACATTCAGCGTCACAAGTGTCGGGATCTTCTCCAGTCCGCGCAGCCCGTTACTGTTCACTTGCGTGAGAGCAAGGTACAGCTCCTTCAGGGAGTGGGAGCCGCTGAGAGAAGAAACATCTGTGACACCGGTCATGGACAGGTCCAGCTTGCGCAGCCGCGGAAGTTTCTCTAGCCCCAGGAGACCCTCGTTGTTGAGTGGCGTGCATTGCGCGTCAATCTCCAGCAAGCCACACTTGAGGTGCGAGCTGGTCGGGGTGATGAGTGGCTTTAGCGAGGTCAGACGCCGCATGTGTGACACGCAAATAGACTGGAGTGTAGGAATGTCTGCGAGGCCGCGCAGGCCCTCGCTCGGCATGGTGCTGCCCCGTAGGTTGAGGACGCGCAGCGCCACCGAGCTGGACAGCGCGGAGCCGAGGGTGGTGAAGGTGGACATGGAGAGGTTCAGCTCCTCCTCGTTCAAGTACGAGGCCAGCGCGGCGGCTTCCGAGGCTAGGTTGGCTCCTTTGCTGTGTTCGGTGCCCTGGAAACCACCACCACCACCACCACCGGGCCCGGGGCGCACGCTGCTTCGGTGGGCCAGCGCGGAGGACACCGGTCGCTGGAGCGGCATGTGCTGCTGCTGCTGAAGCTGCAAGATGTGGTTCGGCGTCATGGCCGGCTCGGAGCCGTTCCCAGAGATGTCCACCGGCCGCTCTCCACCGGTGGCGTAGGCCGGGATGGCTGGGAATCCAGAGAGCTTCGGTCCGGGCTTCGGTGGAGACACCAAGGTGGGGATGGGCTGTGGTGTGGCCGACGGCTTGGCGTCCTCGCGGTCGGCGGCGCCAGAGGGCGTCCGCGCACTCGCCGATGTCGTCGCTGTGCTGTTCGACCCACGCTTGCCCCCGGTAGCCTTGCCCTCGCTCTCTTCAATGGCCGTGAACCCGACGAGGGAGTGCGCGGGGTTCAAAATATCTGGCGCCGTATCCATGTCGGCGGACAGTGGGGGCATCGCTGGCTGCTTGGTGTTTGCCACGGGTTTCGCATCCGCCGCAGCAGCCGTAGGAACGCTCGGCCGCTTGGGGGACGCGGTTTCCTTTGGTGGCGTCGCCGTGGTTGCATTCTTAGGAGGGGCGCCTGGGGAAGGGGACTTCGTGGAATGGCTGGTTTGCGCGCTTGACTTTGGCGGCGGTGAGGAGGACGCCGCCGGTGTCGACGTCGCCCCAGCTTTCGGATCCTTGCTGCCCTTTGCCCCGCCACTGCTGCCGCTACTGCTGGTGCTGTCGGTCTTGGTGTAGCGGCCTGCACCCGTGGCTGCGCTGTGTCCATTGTTGGCGTTACTGTGGCCGCTGCTGCTGCGCCTCTGGCTGCTGTTATTCTCATCGTTGCTGTCCGCAGCTTTAGTTCCCCCATGCGACGCTCTGGGGCTGAAACCGAAGGTCGATTGCAACGGAGGCTGCCGGGATGGCTGTGGGGAGTCCGAAGCGGAGTCCTTGGGGGAGTCCTTCAACGAGGAGCTCTGCGGGTAGCGGCTGGCCGCGGCGTTGGCCGTCGGCACGCTCAAGGGAGACGGCGCTTTGCGAACGGTGGGCGGCGTGCTGGCCGCGGGAAGCGATGGCACCGCCGAGGATGGCGACGCCTCCCGTGCCGCAGACGACTGCTGCCGTGCAGAGGGAACCTTCTGTGCGTGGTTGGCGCTAGGAGTCGTCGCAGTGCTGCCCGCGAGGGTGCGCGGAATGCCGCTGCGAGAGCCTTGCGGCACCAGCGGGGGCAGGCTAGACCCTTTGTCAGGGCCACTGGTGTTTCCTGTCCCGCGGGCGGAGGCGGCGGCCCTGCTCTCTGGCTCCACAAACGAGCCGCCACGACCGCGGACGAGCTCACCCGGTGTGCGCGGTGACACCGTGCGGGGTGGGGTGGCCGAGGGCGTAGGCGCTGGTGTGGTGGGCTTCATGTAGAAAGGGGCCTTGGGCTTTGGTGTGCGCGGGGAGTGGGCAGCGGACGAGGAGGCCGTTGAGCGGTCGCGCTCGCGCTCGTGCGTCTCGGAGGGGCGGCGCTCACGTGGTGCACTGGACGCGTGCGGCGGAACGGGAACGTCCGACGACGTCGGTGCGGTGGGTGGCGGTGTGCTGTAGGAGCTGACGTTGGGCCCTCTGCTGCTATTGGGGGCGTTGTGCTGCGGCGCGCGGCCGCTGGGCGTGGTGTCGGTCACCGAGAAGGTGCGGCGAAAGAGATTGCCGCTCGGGGCTTGGCTAGGGGGCTCGGGCTTTACGGGTGCCTGCGGAACCGTTGCTCGTCTTGTGTTGCCACGACTAGGTGCATTGGGAGGGCTGTTGGTGCTATTCCCAATAGCATTGTTGTGGTTGTGGTGAATGCTATTCATGTTCGCCACAGCGGTGCGGTAACTGTCGAGGGACTCGTTGCTGACCTCTGCAGCTGTCTTGCGTGGGTTTGTTGCGTTGTGGCTGCTCTGGTTGCTCCGGGAAAGCCCTCCCGAGAGGGTCACGGCCCCATCCAGGGAGTCTGCTTTGCCTGGCGGCGTACTGCTTTCCTTGCCGCTGTCCAATGACGTAGGGATCACAGGCACCACACCGCCGCCTCGCGAGCTACCCGACTTCTTCCCGGACGAGGTGCCAGTTTCTGCGGCAGCAGAGGCATGGCCATTCACATGGTCATTGTATTTTTTCGCATTTTTGGCGCGCGGCGTACTGTTGGATGCCGTGGTGTTGCTGCTGCTGCTAGGGGTCTTGTCGTCGCTAGTGTTGACGCCTCCGTTGGCTGTCTTACCGCTGCTGGCCGCTTTGCTCCGCAAGAACTTGAGGCTGCTGGCTTGCCCGGGGCTGGTCTGCTTGCTCGTGTTGGTGGTGCTGGGGTGCACCCATTCCTCAGAGGACAAGGGCAGGACCGTGGTCGTGCCCCCTCCGGGCGACAGCGCAGGGCGTGACGTGCTGGACATGGGATGTCGTGTCACTACGATGGAGGAGGAGGTGCTCTGCGTCGGAGGGTAAACACACAAGAGAGACGGTGGGGGAGTAGGGGGGGGGGGGGGAGGAGACGGGAGTGGAACAAAACTAGAGGTGAGGGAAAGAAAGAAAATGCGCACAACACACACGCACTCCCAAAGAGAAAAGTGTGAAAAAAGGAGGTAAAAAAAAAACGCTCTAGAAGNTCAACTGGGGGAACCAAGCGGCAGGAGTGACCTGACCCCGCAGGCGATAGAATGAGCTGTCAGGAAGAATATCAGGGGAGAAAAAATAAAAACAGGAGAAGAAGGAATGCAAGCGGCAGGACACGGATCACGGACAACAAGAGAGAGAGAGAGAGAGGGAGAGAAAAGAAAAGGGGTATGAAAGACAGAGAACGGGAGAATGGAATGAAAGGTGAGGCGCAGGAGGGCCTTCCTGGAATAAATAAAAGAAGTGTGAACAAGCCAATAAAGAGGCGTTCAGGGGGCGGGTTAGGGCGGAACAAAAGAAAATGAAGAAAAAATCACTCCCTGTGTCAGGCCTACACCGAGGGAAGGAACGCGGGGTTAGGAGCGAGAGAAACAACACAAAGAACAAAGCAGTCGACAGTCAAAGGTGAGAGGGGGAAAAAAGAAGAACAAAGATGAAATTCAAACGAAGCGAAATAATTATTAAAAAACGCTTCAGCCTCCGTTCGAGCTCAGAAGGGTCGAGTCTTTGGACACAAGAAAGAAATGGAGAGTGAAGTGATGAATACACAAGAAGGAACGAGACTGAGGAGATGGACCACTGGTCGAGCGTTGAAAAAAAAAAAAGTCAAAGCACCCGGGGGACAGAAAGGACGAGGAAAAGCCAAAAAAAAAAAAAATATAATAATATAACGCTGAACGAAAAAACAAGCAATACAAAGGAGGGAAAAGTGAGAGCAATCACTGTGTGAAGGAAGAAAATGAAAGAAGCAGGAACGAAGCACGAGCTAGAAGAGACAATATGCACAGCAGCGACGGCAACGACGACGACGGCGACTAGGAAGAGGAAAATGTTTTTTAAAAATGGGGAAATTGGTAAATGCTCTTTCCGCTTTCTCTCTTGTGTTATTATTTTTTCTCAACAAAAGGGAAGCGACGAGGCAACAGCGCCTGTTAATCTGAAGAAGCCGCGGATAAATGGATAGTGCGGCGGAAATAGCACGAGAGGGGTACCAAAGAAAAAGAGGAAGAAGTAATTTAAAAAGAAAAACAAGAAGAAGAAAGATGCGGGGCGTAGCCTGTATAGAAGGCGAAGAACACAAAGAGGTAGAAGGAGAGAGAGCGTCTGAAACACTCGGAGGCCCCGTGAAGAGGAGTTGTCCAGTTCAGTCGCGAGGAGGAGGTACGTAGGGGTTTAAAAAAAAAAAAAGAGGAGAAGCTGTCACCTTGGCAAGTGGCGGTTGAGCACAACGCGCAAAGGCCACGGCGCGGAGAGAGGAAGAAGAAGAAGACAGGGTAGAGCAGATGGTGGAACCTAGTTCGCCAACCTATAGTAATCACTTTTTCCGGGCGGGTGAATCAACGTGCGGGTGCGTGTGTGTGTGTGTGTGTGTGGGTATGGGTCCGTGAGAAGACGGACCACCGCAACGCAAAGAAGGGTAGCAGAGGAGAAGCAAAAAGAGAGACAGGAATATTTAGAGAGCACGCTGCTCGTAACATAACGCAACGCGAGGCGTATGTGGGGGGAGGTGGCAGGTGTTCTGAGGTACCACCGAAAGTGACGGAGCGTTGGTGGTGCAGGTGCAATGGTGCGAGATGCCTCTCTCCTCCCTCCCTCTCCCCCGCCCCTCGCCCTTTACAATAAAACCGTGCACCTCCTCTTCTTCACACTCACATGCATGATCGGTGTAGGATAGAGCCTTGGACCATGTCATGCGCGGATACATGCGCTCCAGAAGTATGGAGCCTTTCCTTTGTGAGGACGTTTCCTAGCGCTTTCGCTTCTTTTTCTTTCCTGATCTCTTTTCTTTTCTTCTCTGGGTGTGTGTGTGTGTGTGTGTGTGTGTGTGTGTCTTTCAGTTGTGTGAAGATGAGAGACGGCAACAACAGGGTTCCCGTCGCTTACTGCGTCCGCCTCTCTCGCGTCCGTGAGTGGTTGCGATTCTTTTGCCCGCGCACCTCTACTCGGCCACGTTTCCCAGGGCTGCCGTTCAGGTTGGCCTCTCGCACCGCCCGCAGACGATTGGTGTGTCGCACCGAGGCCAGTGCCCGCAGGACGCGTTGGCGTGCGCGGTGGGACATGAGAACCATGGAGGACGAGAGGGTTGCGGACGCGCTCGACTCAGCCGCGACACGCGCCTCCCCTCGCGCGACTTCACTACCCGGCGCACCGTCCTGCAATGAAGAAGAAGCTGCCCGGCCAGCGAATGACGTGGGCGGCAGCAGCAACGGCACCGATGCGGTACTGTCTGCTACTGCTGCGGGTAACAAGAGTGGTGCACCATCAGCGTAGCCCACTGCGAGCGCACAGGTGAGCGCGCGGTTCACAAGCAGTCGCAGGGTTCGCGCCAGCATCGTATCGCGTGGTGGAGTGGCCGTGCCTGAGGCCGCGGACAGCGCCGCAGTGGCCGCGGTTGCCACAGAGAGGATGCTACCGCTATGTGCAACGGGGTCAGACTCCCCCAGCGCTTCTCGACGGCGCGCACGCACCTGCGACATGGCATCCTGCTGGTGCCCGAGACGGCGTTCGTGCTGCTGCTGCTGTTGTTGCTGTGCGCGCCACCACCTGTGAAAGGGTTCGTCAGCCTCCAGAAGCATCTCCATCATCTCCGCCACCACGCGCGCGCTCTGGCTGCCAGCGAGGCGGCGGAACGACGCGTGCACAATCTTCCGCATGGCGTACTCGAGGTGCAGGATGGCGACGCCGTAGTCCTGGGGGTCCTCCAGCACCAGCGAGGCGTCCAGCTTTGCCATGGCCGCCGCGGACATCTCCTCCTGCCCTGCAGAGAAGTGCGGGCCTGTCTGCGCCAGGTGCACATGCGCGCGGTACACGGCGATGCGCTCTCGTCGTGCGTCGTCTGCGGCCCGCAGCATCGCCTTGGCGCGGCGGACTTCTTCATAGGAGGGACGCCGCATCGCACGCATGTGGCCGGCCACCTCCATCGCGGCGGGCAGGCTCAGGTTGAGGCTGCTGAGGCCACGACGGTGCGTGCGGGCGGTGACCCCCGCATCGGCAGCGAAGGTGTCCAGCACCGCGACGTCGTCTTCGTCCTCGACCACCTGCTGGGTCTTTGCCTGCGCCTCCACACCGTTGGCCTGGCCGATATCACGGGTGGTGTGGAGTGGGTTGGCGACGTCCATGGCACCACCACTCAGTGTGCTCTGCACCTTGGCCACACTGCGGGCACTCTGGCGGTCCGGGATCGGTGGCTGGCCAAAGACCTCAGCACGGCCCCGCATGACGGTGTGCAGCAGCGCCGCCAAGGCCGTCTTGGAGACGCGCACGTCGTGCCGCGCCATCGCGGCCAGGAACGGCACCAGGACCTCGTTCGATACGGAGCCTGCAGCGCCTTGGTCCCTCGAGGCAATCGTTGGAGGGGCCAGCGCTTGTCGGAACTCCTCTCGCTGCAGGAGGCTCTCCGACAGGTGCTCGCAGTACAGCGTCAGGGCGGTGTTCCGCACGGGCGTCGCCGTCAGGAGCTCCGTAGTGGCGGAGAGCAGCGGGGCGAGGCCCATGTCGCTGCGTTGGGCGTAGAAGGTGAAGCAGGTGGCAATGGTGGTGATGGTCTCGCTCGGCGCCAGGCGGACGCTGTTAGCGAGGCAGCGGATGAAGTAGTGTGGGCTGATCACGGCAAGCATGGTTGGGCTGCAGGAAAACCACTCCGGGCGGTACCCGCGCCACCGACGCAGACCCGTCTCCACCAGTGGTGAGAGACGACGGCTCGTTGCCGCTGTGGCGGTTGGCGCTGTCATGGATGTGCCTGAAGGGCCTCCTCCTCCTTGTTCTGCTTTCCCGTTCCTCGTGCTCGCGAAGAGTTGCTGCTCTGTTAAAATACCGCACGGTGTGCTGCTGACAATGTAGTTCAACACGCGATGGGCCAGCGAGAGAGGGGCGGCGCGGTCCGATTGGTGCATGACAGTGGTGACCGAATCTTGGAAGGCAGCCACAACAAGAACACGCAATTCGCTGGCGTAGGCGGTGAAGGCGGCTGTGGTTTCGTCAAGGTCAACAGGATGGCCGTCGCCACCTCTTGTTGGTGTCTCTGATCTCCTCCTTGCCTGCTGCTGCTGCTGCTGCTGTTGCTGGACTGTGATGGTGCGATCCACTGCCAGATGAGTTAGCGTATCTGTGTGGCGCAGCAGGACGCAGCTGACATTGAGAAAGTGCAGCATGGCAGACTCAAGCAGATTGGCGTTCACGCCTGCGGCAGTGGTCTGTCGCTGCAACATCGCCGCAAGCAGTTCCCGCTGCATGGACTCGCGGCCCGTGAACTGGGCAACGGCTGTCGCGGCGTCTGTAGGCTCCTGCTCTAGAGGGCCCCGGCGGACCCCACGTTGCTGCGCACGGTCGCGCGCCATGGCGTCGCGCCGCCCCTGCTCGAGCTTGGCCGCCTTCACAAGCTGCATGTAGCGCCGCTTGAGCGAGCTGACCTCATCGTGCCGCAGGTCGCCGTAGATCTCAAACTTGTACAGCAGCGCGCTCGTCACGGACAAGAGATGGAGGTACAGTGCACCGCTGCGAATATACTCAAACACCAGCTGCTCCATGTCCACAGGATCGTGGGCGGTAGAGGAGGTGCCTGTAGCCGCCGCGTACTGCGTGAGAAAGGCCTCGCGCTGGGCAGGGGCAAAGAAGCGACCGGCGATGGTGTCCACGTAGGCGCTCTTCAGCGGTAGCCGCCAGTCCAGCATGAGCTGTACCTCTCGAGGGGACAGACGCTGCGCAGGGTCCCGGCTGCGTGCCCAGGGGTGGAGGGACGGCAGTACATTGAGGGCGGTGCCCGCCAGCCGCGGCCGCAGCATCACATGCTGCCGCATCGCATACGTCGCCGCCGTCTCCGCGAGCGCGCGCGTGGCAGGGTCATTCTTGTCTCCATTCACCACCATACGCAAGAGGGACATGAGCACCGGCAGCGGAAGGGCCGTCCCTGCCGCACCGTGGTTTGTGTGTGCGTCACTGTCAGCGGTAGGAAGGTGGGCAGGGGGCTGGAGAGGGTTGGCGTACGTGCGCGCGCGGGACGGTGCCGCTGTGGTTGCCGCACGCGGCTGCACCACGGCACGGATATCGTCCTGCCAAGAGAGGCTGGAGGCGGGGTCCTCTGTCGCGCTCGTCTGCCGCAGCGCACGGCGCGTGAGCTGGTCCGCGGTGCGGGTGAGAAGGATCGCCGGCGTTGACGCCGCGGTCATGGAGTGTGGGAGAAGCACATCCCCTGTGTCGGCACTCCCGCCACCGCTGTCGCTGCCGCATCCCGCAGAAGCGGATAAGTTGCGTTCCGCGCGCACGGCGGACAAGAGGTCCTCCTGTGCCTGCGAGAAGTGTGGCTGTGCTGGTTGCAGAAGCTCCTGCGTCATTTTTTTCTCCAGCAGTTCACACAGGGCCTGACACTGCTGAAGCTCCTTCAGCTGGGCCTTGTGCCGCACTGCGTTATCGGTCGGGCTGGGAAAGGAAGGCGACGAAGAGGAAGAAGAAGATGCCGTCGTGTGGGTTACTGCCATCGCAACCTCATCGTCGCCGTCCGTGTACTTGGTCATGGCGTGGTTGGCGGGGTTGATGAAGACATCGAAGGCAGAGAAGAAGCCGTCGGCGGCGTTTGGCCTTGATGCGATCGCGCTCAAGGGAAAGGCACGGAGCAGTGCCATGACATTGCGGCCAAAATCCTCCTTCATCTCCTGCAGCTGGTGAGCCATGAGGGGTGCACTGCCCTTCTCGCGACCCTTGTACACACGCCGCACCACGCCACCTTGCGCAATCACAGCATCGATCAATTCCTGGTCAGACATGCCGCTATCCCCACCGTCGGTGTTGTCGCGCTCTGCGAGCACTTCACTGACGCAGGGGAACGAGGTGAGAAAGGCCGACGACCACGTGACGGTGCTCTGCGACAAGTGGCTGAAGTCACGCCGAGCCTCTTCTCCGGAGCCGAGGGCCAACGCCTCACGGCGGGAAGGATGGCCATCCATTTCTGTGCGGATCGCAGCCTCGTCAAAGTCATCGAACTCCTCCTCCTCGCCGCTGCCGCCGCTGTTGCTCTTGGAGCCCTGACCAGGCTTGGGCAGCGCGAGGGGGGCAACCGTCGCGGTTTCAGACGAGATGAGGGAGGGCACCTCGCGGACATGCGAGAGCATGGTCTCCACCGCCCGTGCGTCTCCACACGCCCAGGTCCACCCTCTTGCGGAGGCAGGTGTCCCTGCAAGAAGCGCATCGAATTCGTCGAACGCCTTGAGAACCAACCGGAGCTCCGCGCGCGAAGGCACCGGCAGGGGTTCGCTGTCGGGTACAAATTTGCTGGTCCGCTGCTTCCCCTTGACAGGCAGAGTCGCTCCACCACGGGTCAGCTCGCCACGGATGCCGTCCCACAAGCCGTGGAGGAGCTCCAGTGCTCGATTCGTCACGCTCTCCCAGGCACCGCTTTTTTCTCGTTTACCTTGATGCCGAACCGAAGAAGAAGAAGTAGAAGGCGATGAGGCTGCCGCAGCTGCCGCATTCACGGTACGGCTTGTGGGGCTGTAGAGCGCGAGCAGGGCCGCGGTGAGGTCGTGCCGCTCGCGGTGCTGGGCCACGCCAAAGCGGAGCAGCACGCGGCGTGACAGTCGCAAGTCACGAGAGAGCAGTTCCAGCCCCCGAACAAGGAGGGAGGAAGTCGGGTAGGATCGAACATCGGTGCCGTCCAGGAGGCTGTTCCCGTGGCCAAGCGCGGGCGGCGCGGTGCCGGGCTCCTGGTCCGCAAATCGGTCGTCCATGAGCTTCCGCGCCACAACGTCCCCCAATGGATGAAGGGAGGCATCGCCGTGCTGGGCAAGGTTCGCACGAGCGCTTGCCACTAGTGCCTGTGTGGTGTCGACCACCTCACGTGAGAGTTGCCCGACGGGACCGGTGAAGAAGACACCAGCCGCGTCAAGCTGAGTCACGTGCGCCATGGAGGCGGACACGCAGAGGCCAACGAGGGCGAGCACCGCACACTCGTCGAGAAAGAGAAAAGGTTCCTTGGCGTCCGTTCGCTCCTCGTGCCGCAGGAGCTCTTGCATCAGCACTTGCGCCGTCTGCTTAAAGATCTTCAACAGGGTACTGAGCGAGACGGACAGCACCCGGCCCATGTCAGCATCCATCACGCCAGGCGGCAGTCCGTGGTGGCGGACCACTTCTAAATTCAGGTCAAGTGCGGCGGTCAGAGAGGCGGCGAAGATGCGGAACTCGCCCTTGTAGTGCTCGCACAATGCCACGAGGGCGGCGTCGCTACTGCGAGCGTTCGCCGTCATAAAGTTAAAGTAGCTCTCGTCGAATGAAACGATGCCCCCCATCGCTGCATCCGCGACACCCTCGCCCTTCGCACCGCCAAGGAGAGCGGCTCTGGTGTCGCCGTCTGCCTCAATCAAATCCTCCGGAGGGCTCATTGCCAGTCCGTTTGCGTTTCTCTCTTCCGCTGACGCAGGAGCGGCGGGCATGGCCGAGCTTGTGCGGTAGCGCTGCGCCTCCGCCTCGACATAGACGGTGACCTGCTTCACGCCAAACAGCATGGACCGCTGCTCCTCCGCAGAAGGATTGCTCAGCATCGCCGTGACGGGGTCGCGCCGGGCGCACCCCATCAATGTCAGCGAGCCGTCCCTCGATACCGCATCGGACAGGCTGCACGCGCTCTGAAGGAGGGAGAGATTCAGGTAAGTGGGCAGCAGCCTCGTGCGTGTGAGCTCGCGTGCCGCAAGGATGGCGGGCGGACGTGGGGCAGGCACGACGCGGAGCTGCGAAAGGACCGCCGTCACGGCTGTCTCACGGACCTCCGCCAAGGCGTGCCGGTGCCGCCGCCGCTCCACGCGGAAGGCGGTGTCGCAGACACAAAAAGCACGGCTGACCATCGGCCAGCCTCCTTCGCTCGTCAAGTAGCCCAAGAAGTCAAGGACGATGAGGGGGGAGTCGTCGAGGGTGCTCAGGCCGTAGGACAGAACGTCGCCGGCCTTGGCGGTTGCCTTGGCCAGCTGCGTGGCCTGCGCCGTCGCGGAGTCGTGTGAGGTGGCCAGTCCTGACGCCGCGCGTGCGACATCGCGGGCGCGGTGCTCCTCCTGGCGAAGGTGCAGGTCCATGAACTGCACCAAGTAGTGCAGGCGGCGTGCCGCGACGGAGCCGTTGTGGCCAAGGGGATTGGCAAAGAAGGGGCTGCCGCGGATGGCCTCACGCTGTGCCGTCGCAACGGCCTCGTACCAGGACTGCATGTCTGCGTAGCTCCTTTCGGTGCGCTCAATGAGCTCCAGGGGGCCTGCCGCGGCAGCGGCGTTGGCGGCCGCGCGCAGTGCGTTGGTCGCCGCGCCATCCTCGCCAAACGGCAGCCTCGAAGGCGGAAAGGATACGTCACGGTCCAGAGCACGCTGGAAGTCTTCTAATATCGTGACCGCTGTTTGCTCCTGCGTCCGCAGATGCGCCTTGGCGTAGCCTGTGAAGACAAGTTCATTGCACCAGTTCATGTAAGCAATGTACATGCTTGCGGAGGCGGTTCCATCGCTGCCGCCCGACAGAATCCAAGCGCACCGCTGGCGCACCGCAGCGGGCCAGGCGGGAACGTGGGGCAGCGTTGGTGTGGGGAGGTCAAAGTCCCTCGCCTTGCGAAAACCACTGCGACGTGACTGCCGTAGACAGTAGACGCCAATCTGCATCAGCTTCTGCCCCCACTGGGAGAGAGGCTCCGTCTCGTCAAGGCTCTGGTCTGCGTCCCTGGGCCTGCGGAGTGCCCCCATACGGGAGAGCTCTGCCAGCTGCAGCAAGGCAAGCTCGCACTGCATCGCATGGCTCGCGGTGACGGTCGTGTCGGTCGACTCGCCAGCTCCCGTGCGGCGCGCAGAGGACCCATCTGTCGCGGCGGTCGCTCCCTTCGCACGGCTGCCACGGGATGCGTGCAGGCTCTCGACCAGCGCCGGCAGCAGGAGCGGGAAGAGGTGAGAAGACACCAAGTGGTACATGCGCGCCCTCACCGCAGCGCCGTCGCCGGAGTGGCGGGCCAGGTCCTGGTACGTCTCATACAGCGCTTGCAAAAAGACTGGGTAGCCGCAGAGCAGGGTGAGCTCGGGGTCGGCCTCGAGAACGCTGAGAAAGTCAAAGAACACCTCCCGCAGCTCCGCATGCCGGGCGGCGCTGGAGAGCATCGTCACCGAGGCCCCACTGCCTTTCCCCTGCTGCTCGCCGTACCGAATGGAATGGTCCACACAGGCGTGCAGGCTCGTCAGCAGCACCGCCGCCGCACTCTGCTTCGCCAGCACGCTGAGTGGTGCCGAGGAGAAGGGTCCGTTTGTTTTGGCGTTCGCAGGGCGCCGCTTGCTGGGCTTGGTGTTTCCGTCTGGAAGCGCAGACATCGCGTCCTGACCCTCTTGCAGCACGCGCAGTGCCTCGCGTGCGGCAAAGATAAGTTGCTCGAACTGCCCTCGTCGGCGCCGGGAGGTCACAAGCGCCTGCTCATCCGCGAGACGCAGCAGCAGTCGATCCGCCTCGACTCTCCATCGGGGAAAGCTCTGTGGGGACTGCGCCGCGGGGGATGCCGGCAGCACCGCCAGACGCATCCTCCACGTGTGGTAGACCCCATCCCACGCAGAGCCATCGAACCAGACGAGCTCCTGTGCCCCGAGGACCAGCACGAGGTTGAGGCGGCGCTGCTGGCGGACAAAATCGCCGCGTGAGGGGGACTTGAGGCCCAGCGCCGCACCGACCTTGGACTGAAAGTGTACTGTCCCTTGTTGCAGCTGCTGCACAGCGACGCGGTTTAGGCGAAGGAGCGCCTGCGTGAGGGGCCCCATGATGCGCAGCGTGCTGTCCAGCAGTTCCAGTGGCACCAGGGCCTGTGTCTGGGTAAGCACACGTAACGCGGCGGCGAGACGCTGCTCTTGCGCTTTCCGTGTTGGTGCGGAGTGGCTCTCGAGCAGCGTGCGCAAGCGCTCTGGAAGATGGGACGGCGCCAGAGATGACTTTACCGCGGTCGACGCTATCTGCGGTTGATCGCGGGGTGACTCTTGGCGTGTGGTCCTATCCCCCTTGAGCCCTTCGGTCAAGCTGTTTACAGCCGGAGGTGCGTGCAGGGTGTTCTGCAGGCAGTGCAGCGCGCGCGCAAGGCTAAGCCAGCAGTCCTCCACGGTGGTCTCGCGGTGCAGCCGGTCCAACGCATAGCGCTCCGCCAGCACAGGAACCGCCTCACGCGCGTTCACCATCACCTCCAAGAGGGGACTCGCATGGCGTGACGACGCCGCTGTTAGTGCGCCTGCGGCAGCACCCTTCATACCCGTGCCATGGGCCACCCCTGTGTCACGACCGCCCCTGCCACCGCCACCACTGCGAGAGACGAACCGTGACCCGGCGTCCGCGGGCTTTGCCCTTGCACTGGTGTTGTCTGTTCCGACAAGAATGCTATTCTCCCGTTCTTTCTCGTTGTGGTAGAAGAGCGATCGCTTGCCACGATTTCGGTTCCGCGGTGTCTCGAGCCCTGTCGTTGCCTCCTCTCGCCCGTCCTCCTCCTCGGCCGCCGCATCTGTCCCGTCCGCTTCACGAGGAGGGCTCGGCGCCCCCGCCGCAAGGGCCATGGCGGCGTGCCGCTGCTGCTCGTGCTTGTTACGGTCGTACAAGAGAAGCGCCTGCAGCAGGTCCCCAAGATGCCGCTGCGCCAATGCGAGGCTTGCGTCGTAGGCAGCGTCGTTGCCGCCATCACCAAGAACGGCCAGCTCCAGGCGCGCTTCCGTCAGGCGGCACATGCCGGAGAAGAGGTGGGGCACCAAGGTCAACCACGGGAGGGCGGCTAGCGCACCGCCGAGCCGCACTCGTGGTGCACTCACTTCCCAAGCATCCCTGAGCGCTGCCAGGACCGCCGTCGGTCCGTTTGTGGCGCCTACCACGGAGCTTCCGTGGAGGCGCTCCTCGCCACCTTCTCCTTGGGCAGGGCTTGGCCCCATGTGAGAGGCCTGAATAGCTTCCGGGAGCATGACGAAATACAAGGCACAGAGCGCGTCCACGGCCTCGCGACGACGTCGGTCTTCTCTCAGTGCGCTACCGCCACTCCCGCCGCTGCGATCCTTCGCCTGCCGCTGCCAATGGTGCTGCATCAGTGCGGCGAGGCCTTTCCGTTTAACCCTCTGCACCGTCATGGGTGCCGGGTGCCGCGCGGTCTTGGCCTCCTCGCCGCCATGCGAGAGCGCCGCTGCGGAAAGAGTGCCCCCGCGCTGCCTCCCAAAGAAGACGTACTCGGCGTCCTCGGTGGTGTGGCGCAGTAAGCACAGCCCCACGGCGCGGAGGGTGTGACGGGTGGTGTCCGGGAGATAGCCGTCGGGATGCAGGAGGGTGGCCGCCAAGTACAGCTCCAGCACCACCTGTTGCAGTACCGTCACGAGTGTGGCGTACGGCGGTGCGGGTCTTTCCGAGCCTTGGGAAGAAGGATGTGGCCTCTGCGGCTGTTGCTCCGCGGTGCTCTGCAGGTAAGCAACGTAGTCCCCAGTACCCGTGGCCGCACGCCTCACCGCCCTCGTCAGTTTCTCTACGAATACTTCTGGCAACAGTCGCTCGCCATCCTCGTCTTCTTCCTCGTCATTTGTAACGCTGCGCACGTGGCCTTCGCAAAGGGACATGAGGGTGTGGCTGAGCGTCGTGAGCGGGGTGCACCATGTGGCCTCGCGCATGACATCGTGAAAGCGTCCTGAGAGCGCACCTATGGGAGCCACTGAGGCGAGCGTGCGACCCACATCCGGACCCAGAGCGGCTGCTGCCGCCGCAAGCACCTGCTCCGACGCTGTGTGGGGGGACCAGCGGAAGAGCGTCGCCGTGAAACACTCGGCGAAGTGCGTGAGTGCCTCCTCTGTTGTGAGGGCAACGGGCTCACTCCACGTTGCCTGCGGAGTCTCGAGAAATGGCTTTACCACCGATGTCTCCTGCGCGTCTGCACTTGCCGCTGCGCCTGCGGGTACGGCACGTGAGGGCACGGGGACCGGCTGCCTCTCCGACAGCGCTGCGTTCACGCGCACCAGGAGGGTGTCGAGCACATCCCGCGTTTGCGCGGTGTTCTGGCGCTTCTGCGCCCGGCTCTGATTCTCCGATCGCGTGGGGCGGGCAAGGTCCCCTGCAGGTTCACCGCTTGTGACTTCGCCCGGCTCGTCTGGATTGAATTCCGTCGGGGCTGGTTTCGTGGACTCCTCCATGTCGTGGGCAGAAGCTAGAAGATTGTCAGAAGGAGCGGAGACATCAGGTGTACTACTGGGCGAGCCCGTCTCCACCGAAGACGAGGAAGGAGGGACGGAGGCAGAGGCATTCGTTGCGTGAGACGTAACCGCTGCGGCATCGGTGGAGGTTTTCTTTGCCGAGGCTCGAGTGCCTTTCTTTGGGGCCCGCTTCTTGCTGGGGGCGAGCAGCGGGGTAGTCGCGCGGAAGGGTCCCCCGCTGCGCTGCTCGTCGCTTTCGTGTACGGCTGGTGCAACTGTCGTTGCGGCTATTGGTACAGCCGTCGTTTCGTGCGCGCACGGACGGCGCGGGGGAGGTAAGAGAGGCCACCGAGAAAGTCGTGACCATCCACGCCGCATCCCGCCGCACTATCTCGTGTGAGTGTGAGAGACGTGAGAAACGCGGAGGAAACTAGAGAGAGAGAGAACAGAAAAAAAGAAGAAGCGAGCACACGCCTTGTTATCGCTTAATCGAGATGTTTCTTCTTTGATGTTGTAATGGGAGTGTTACGCGGAAGAACAAAAAAAAAAAAAAAGAGAGAGGACAAGATGGGGTGAGGTAGAAACAAACAAGAATTGTGTGAAGAACAAAACAAAAGAGGTCCCACGCGACAGCGCGTGGCGTTCAACAAGGCAACGTGCTACGTGTGGCAGGGCCAATGATACCCGATAAATACAGAGAGAAAAAAAAAATGAGCCCGTATTCAAACCGCGTGAGAGGGCGAGAGACGAGGAAAAGAAGAAGAGAAAGATTCCTCTCGTGTACTCATTTGTTTTCGTGATGGCATCTCAGCTTCACAGCTCCCCAAAAGAAAAGAAACAACAACAACACCTCTAGGGTTTCGTTGAGCTCGATCCTCACTTGCCTTGGTTCCCGGTCTGGCATTAGTTCCCCCGCTTGGTGGAATTCAGTCGCATGGAAGCCAACAAGGCGAAAATAAGGGCGGGCGCTGTTCTCCTTCGTAGCACAAAAGAAATAACAGCACTCGCCCTCCTTCGGCGAGTTCCATCAAACCGTTCACGCATACACGGCGGTGTGTGTCCTGGCGTCCTTCGCAGAGGGACGCGTGTGTGTGTGTGTGCCCAGATGAATGCCCTTGCGGCACCGTTGCGATTTTTTTTCGGTTTGATGTTGCTTGTTCGAGAGGATAAAAATAAAACAGGTTATCTGAGTTTTTTTTTTTTAAAGGGTGAACATGTTAATTTAGTCTGCGGGTTACGGAATCATTACAAACGAATCGAATCGACACGGGCGAGTAGCCAAAATAAATGAAAAAAGGAAAGCGAGGGGTGGGTTGAGGAACTTCATTCTCTCACCTCTCCGCTCAACCCCTCTCAAGCGCGGTTCCTTCTGTGTTTGCCCTAAGCAAAGTTGCGCTCAACAACGTCACGCAGCACGCGTGGATCCTGTGCGACCTTGACGCACGCCGTGCCTACCCGGGGACGCTCTCCCACCATAATCGCCGCACTAATGGAGGTGAGCTCATCGCCGATGCCGCGTGTCAGCGCCGTATGCAGGAAACGCTTCGACGACGCAAACGTCATTTGGAAGAGAGGGCTGGCGCTCTGCGAGATGACGCCCGTGAAGTTAAAGTTCTCCCAGCGACCGCGGTGTGTTGCGGCGTCGGCAATGAGGGTGAGGTGGTGGTAGTCCACGGCGTAGCGACGGAAGAGCTTGTCCAGCTCGTCGTAGAGGCAGCGGTAGCCACTCTCCACGCCAAGGCTCGTGCAGGCGTCGTGGATGTCCGTAGAGCGCGCCTTGGTAGATTTAATGGCCCGAGCCCCACCCACTGTGAAGAGCGAGAGGAACGCCGTGACCTCCCGCAGCGTCGCGTTGTTGCCCTGGAAGACCAGCTCGCCAGAGGTGGTGTCCTCTGCCTTACGGGTGAAGGAGACGGACTCGAACTGGGGCAACCACGTCGGGAAGGCCTGCTGGTGCAGGGCGGCGGATACCACATCGGGGACGACCGCTACCACCGTGCTCGGCGCGCGAATGGAGACGTTGACCAGGAAGAGGTCGTCCGGCATCGCCGCCAGCCCAGCCGCTGCGGCCGCCTTGGCCGTCATGGGGGTGACGCTCACCGTGTATTTTTTGTTGCGGTACGCGCTCTGGATCGACTGGAACGTGTCGTAGGACTGGAAGAGACCTCCGTTGGCAGCATGGCCACCAGCGGCAGCGGTGGCGCTCGTGCGAGACTTGTCAAACGCACGGGAGGCGGCCGCCGCCCCGTCTTCGTCGTCTGAGTCGTCGTCGTTGTCGTCCTTCCCGCGCGCGGCCTTCTCGTCGTCGGAGTCGTCGCCGCTGAGGGCGTCGTCGCCGCCGTTGCTGTCCTCCTCCTCGCCAGAGCCATCGCTCTCCATGCCAGAGTCCACGCCCCCGTCGAGGCGCATCTTTGGCACGCCGTTCGCGCTTCGAGACGACGCGGACTTCTTGCCGTGACGCTTGCCAGACTTGGCGGCGCCGTCTGACAGTCCCACCAGCGCCGGGGTGCCACCCGCAACGGTGGAGCGGTCATTGTCCTCGTCCTCGAGGTCGTCGTCCTGACCGTTGGCGGCTCCTGCGCCGTCTTCCAAGTCGTCCAGCTGAGCAGGGTCCTGGACCGTCTCGCCGATCACACCGCTGCCGCTGCCGCCACTGCCGCCCGCGCGCTCCTGCCGCCCGTCCAGCGCATTCACAATCTGCTTGGCAAAGGACTTGAGGGCACTCGTGAAGCTCTCCAGGTGCTCGCCGGGTGACATACACAGGTCGCGCTGCTTTGCCGCGAGCTTGCGCTTGGAGAAGAGCAGCGCCACCGTGATGAGGCAGTGGTGCTCCCCACGCTCCACGTGGAAGTGGTACGACTTGCGACTGCCGTCATCGGCAGCAGACGACGGCGACGACGACGAGGAGGCCTCGGCGGCCGCTGTGGCATGGGACACTGTGGCGGCAAGGCAGTCCGCGAGCTTGGTGGCCACGCCCGCCTTGAGCATCTTGGCAATGGCGCGCTCGTCCACCTCCTGTGCCTTCTCCACTGGCACAATCACGGCCGCCTTCTTGACGGAGGCGTAAATCAGCAACTCACGCAGACGCGGAATGCCCTCGGTCACGTGGGTCACCGTGGAGCCAGCGCTGTGGAAGGTGTTGAGCGTCATTTGCGTGGACGGCTCCCCTGCAGCCTGGGCGGCGAGAAGGCCCACCGGCTCGCCCGCATCACAGTACGCCCGCACGCGCTTGTGCGCCGTGACCTCGCCAAGAATGTCGCGGTAGTAGTCCACGCTCTCCTGACGCTTCTCGCGCAGCTTGGTGACGGTGGTCCCCTGCTGGTTCCAGCGCGCCACCTGGGAAACCTTCTTGAAGAGGGGGTACGTGGCCTTCCCCTGCAGGTAGTTCTGCAGCCCCTGCTGCATGTGCGGCGGCAAAGGATCCCGCGCGCACTCCGCCTCCACCATCGCCTTCTGCTGGAGCTTAAAGGCCTCCGCCGCCTCATCGGGGCGCGGGCGCTTCACCCCCGTCTCCACGCCTCCCGCCGATTCCTCGGCCCCGCTGTCGACGCCGTACTTGCTGCACATATCCACGGCGTTTTCCTTGGCCATCTCCCACGCCGTGAGCGTGCTGGCCTTCATGGGGTCCAGCCCATCGCCGCCGTAGAGGAACTGCACAACGCGACCATTGGCATCCCGCACGGAGTGGTCCCAGTGCACCACCAGCGACTCGAGTCCTTTGATAAGGCAGCGCTGCAGGTGACCCGAGCGGCTGGTCTTGACGGCCGTATCAATCAGGCCGTCGCGGCCGGCCATAGCGTGAATGGTGTACTCGGGCGGGCGAATGCCGGAGGCGAAGCGGCCAATGGCGTAGCCCAGCGAGCGCGCGCGCTTCTCGGCGGTGAAGAAGGCGGGCAGTGTCTTGCCCGAGTTCATGCGCTTCACGCGGCGTCCATCGAAGAGCTGCTGGCCGAGGCCAAGCGCCATCTGTACAGTGTTGGTGTTGCTACCCTTGGCACCGGACATGGTCATGGCGAGCAGCTGGTTCTGCGGAAAGGGAGCTAGCATGCGGCCTGGAACAAATTCCTTTTGAAGCTTGGTGGCCATGTTCATGATCACGGGCATGACCTGCGCCTCATCGTCGGGCATGCTCAGGGGTGCGTTGTCGAGCTGTCGGAGCAGGTCGTAGCGGCGGTCCTCTTGCACGAGACACATGTCGTCCATACCCATGGAGAAGCCCTCGCGCTGCAGGCTCATGGTGAGCACGCGGCCGAGCGCGCCAAAGAGTTCGCCGACCATGTGGGGTCCGTAGATCTCGTGAATGACGTGGGCCACGGAGAGGTTCGAGGGGCCCAGCTGGTTTTTGCATAGCACGCCCGTGATGAGTTCGCTGTTTTGAAAGAGCACGCGGTCGTCGTCCATGGCACCGCGAGGGATTTGCACCAGCTCCCCTGTCACCACATCCGTCGTTGTGTACGCGCTGGGTTGAATGAGGGAGGTGCCCTTGAGACCCACGCCAGCGTGCTTTGTGACGTTTGCCAGCGCCCCAGCCGCGGACCCGGACGCCCCTCCAACACCAACGCCAGCCGCTGCGGCCGCCGCGCTGTGGGCCGCGGCGAGAAGGCCCGCCGATCCCTTGCGACGCTTGTCGCAGCACACCACACCCGTCACATACCGCACCAGCGCAGAGATGAGCTGCTTGCCCGTCCACAACGGTCGCGGCTTCAGAATTGCGGGAACCGGGATCATCTCTGTCAGCGTGGTGTACGCCGCCAGAGAGCTGCTCTGTCGTAGGGCCATGTACGGCGCAATACCGTTGTAAAGAAAATGCGTGAAGGTGTCGCGGTCGAGGAACTTGTCGCGCACCGTGAGCAACACGCCCGCCACAATGTGATCCTGAATGAGACCTCGGATGGGCTTACCAGCGGTGGGGGCGAGGTAGTTCATGTTGGCGTCCATCAAGCACTCCAACTCCGCACGCGCCTCCAGACTTTGTGGGATGTGAATGTTCATCTCATCACCGTCGAAATCTGCGTTGTACGACTTGCCATTGACGTAATGGAAGCGCAGGGTCTTGAGGCCGGAGAGCACCTTGGCACGGTAGCCCATCATGGAGACCTTGTGCAGGGTCGGCTGGCGGTTGAAGATGCAGCGGTCGCCATCGAGGATGTGGCGGTGCACAATGAGGGTGCCGGTCTGCGCCATGGCAAAGTACTTGGTCGCGTGCTGCCGGCGCGTCTGCTCGCCCACGTTGAGGTCGACAAAGCGGGTCTCGCCGGTGGGCAGGCGAACCTCCAAGTGCGTGGCGCCCGGGTAGACCTTCGGCCCATTCACAACGCAGCGCTTCAGCAGCGCGAGGCGCGCCGGCGCGTGCGGGGACACCTGCTCGGGAAAGGTCAGACTGCGCGCGAAGGGGCGTGGAAGCAGGACCTCGTTGGGCTCCACCAGGTAGTCGGGTGAGATGACGGAGCGGCAGGCCTGGTTGACACGCTTGCCCATCATGTGCATGCGGAAAAGACCCTCCTTCTTGGCGAAGCTATCCAGGATATCGGTGTAGACCTCGGTGACCTTGGCCTGGAGGTTGCGCAGGTTGTGCTCGTGCGCGACTTCCTGTGCAGGCGACACAAGGTTGCGCTCTGCGGTTGAGTTGTTCTTGAAGGTGAAGTACTTTTCAATCTGCTCGACAAAGCCAAGGACGTCGGACAAGGCGCGGGTCTGGTCGTCAGGGGAGATGTGCCCGGACTTGCTCACCTGGATGCCCGAGGACAGGCGCAGCGGCAGCGGGGGCACGAGCAGCTTGTCCAGAAAGAAGACCTTGTACATGAGGCTCGGTGGCAACGGGCAGTCAAAGGGCATGTGCACCGTCGCCTCGCCGAGGTGAGGAAAGAGTGCCGCCAGAATGGCCGACTCGTTCAGGCAGAGCTGCTTGATGTGCTCACGGACCATGGTGGTCGGGAAGTAGGTCCGCGAGCGGCGGTGGCGCTCGTTCGATAGCTCCCACTCGCGCAGCTGGTGCTCCGTTAGCAGGCCGCGCGCGACATTAAACTCGGCATTCTTCTTTTGGAAGAAGAAGAAGAGGTGGCCATTCTTGGTGGTGATGCGAGGGGCGATACCCTGGCAGTGCGAGCACACATTGTTGAACTCCTTGAACTCGGACATGGCCTGCTTGCACACCTCGTTGCGGATGTCTGTCGCAGGCTTCTTGCGCATACCCTCGGCGTCCTCGGCGTCCTCGCCCTCGTGGCCCGCGGACGCGGCGGCGGCGTTCTTGGCCTGTGCCGCCAGCACACGGTCCACGTACTCCTGCATCATGGGGATGGTGTTGATGATTTCCTCGTTGGCGTCGCGGCGGTGGCGGCTGCGCACCTCCTGCCCTCGCGCGTTGCTCACGACCGAGAGGAAGCGCAGCCCCTCGCCAATCAAGCCCGCGTCAAGGAGGCGCAGGGCCTGCAGGTAGCGCTGGACGTCGAACTCGGGGCAGCGCAGGCGGTGGCAGAAGAAACACTGGGCCTGCAGCAGCTGCTCCACCTCCTCGGAGAGGTGCGGATTAATGACGGAGATCTTCTCGGACGCGCGGGAGGGGTCCGTGGGGTAGCGTCTTGGCATGCTAATGAAGCCAAAGTGGCCCTGGCAGCGCTCATTGCCGAACTTGTTATTCCGCGTCGCCGCGCAGGTGGAGCAGGGCTGCGTGGGAAAGGAGCGGACGTCAAAGTTGCCCATGCGGGTATCGTAGAAGGTGGCCATGAGGTCGCCATCGCCGCCCGCAGCGGCTTTTCCCTTCGCTCCCGCGCTCGCGGTGCTCGCCGCGCCACCGGCCACACCGGGCTTGCGGACGGGCAGCCAGGGGCAGGCGCGGTCCTCGTGACCACACCGCGCGCGCACTTCCACAAAAGCCATGCGCTGCATATCCTCCGAGGTCAGCAGAGACAGCGAGACGCCCGTCTTCTCCTCCATGGTGGGGCGAGTCTTGAGGTCGCCGACATAGGCGTGGAAGGGGAAAGCGGTGGTGAGAGACATGATGCACGTGCGTTGCTTCTGAGCTCCTTTCTGTTATTGTTGTCGAGTCCTACGTGGCTTTTTTCCCCCTTTTTTCCGCTTTTTCAACGGGCGCGTGTAGATGAACGAAGGGAAGAATGAGGGAGAGGTACGGAAGGACAGCTAGTGGGTGAATGTGTTTAAGAGAGGAACCGTGCGGCAATCGTTTCCTTTGTCAGACACAAGCACGCGCTGGAGATGCGACCAATCACCGCGCTCGTAGAAGACAGAAGGTGCAAAGATGGTTGTGTGAAGAAAAAAAAAGAAGCCAAAATATATTTTCTTTTCCACCAAAAAAAAAAAGTGAATTAACGCACGAGTCCACGTGCGAATATGTTACTCGGTTTTAAATATCAGCGAGAATAAATTACCCTCAACAGCAACAACAACAAGAAAAAAATGCGTTTCGCCTTCTTATACCAATGGAAGTTTGTGTGAAACTGTGTGTACGCACAAACAGTTGGGGGGTGCTACCTTCTTCGTGTTCGCAGCCTAGCGGGATACACCAAACAAAAACAGAAACGGGGATAAGCATCGTCGGGTGATGGTGGAGAAGAAGGAGTGTTTGCGAGGAGAAACAATTCACAATGGAGTGCAACGAGGTGTGACGGGAGACCGAGAGTCAGAGAGCACTCGCCCCACTATTCTTTCATTGCCATGATTCACCTCCACAGCGTCGCGCACGCTCTTGTCGTTCCCTGGCGGTCAGTGACGACACGGCTCACGAGAGGCATGAGACGAAGCAATAACAAATCAAGGATGACACAGGGACGCGACGCATGTGCGCAATTTCGCTAATACCAACCTCTTTTCCACGTCAAGCAGGGGTGACACTCGTATAGGATCACGGTGCCCGTTGTTTTATCTTTCCTACTTTTCAACCTGACCGCAAGCTCTTGCTGACTTCTTCTTTTTTTTTGTGTGTGTGTGTATGCATGTCTGCATTTGACGGCAATAACGGGAGAGTGCACGACGGCGCCCGTCCTCGGTGCGGCAGAAGTATCAACGGCTCACTTGAAATCCACGTAGGGACCGTGATGCTTTCTTTATTCGGAGAGAGAGATAGAGAGAAGGAGTCGTTCTCTTTTGCCTGTCCAGAATCAGACGTGAGCTGCAAGAGAGAGAGAGAGAGAAGTACGGCAAAAAGAAAACGAGGTAGAATATTTCAAAGTGCAACTGCGACATGACAGAACGTCGCCAGCGGGTTTGGCGACCCATTGCTGTTATTCGAGACCTTCCAAAGGAATTAAGGAGAGGCGATACAGATGAAATGAAAGACAGAACAAGAAACCTTTCGCCAAGGCCAACCATCCACACCCACACGCACTCACACGCACGCAAGCACGCACGAGTACGCTGGGAACGCCAGAGGCAACCTCAAAGATAAGGATTCCTCTCAACAGCCACACTCACCACCGCACGACGGCCCACTAATTCCGTTAAAGGGAAGAAGGCGCGACAAGCAGCCAGCGACCCGTGCTATGGTGTCCACAGAAGAAAACATCACTCATGGTGATCGTGTGCCTCACAGAAACATAGGGGGGAGGGAGCTCGGAGCATACAGCGTAAGAAGAAGAAAGAGATGAGAAAGACCAAAGGAAATAACAACACTTACAGGAACAACAAAACTTCTGGTACAGGAGTCGATGGACCAACGATGGGTGCGATTTCGCCAACGAATGGCCTCATTATGGCCAGGCGTCACTACTCTCGAGAAGCCCAAAAATAGCGAGAAGTGCTAGGCAGCCGTGAGGCGGGAAAACACAAGGGAATTGAGCGGCAACGAAGGGAAACAAAAGAGAACGCAAACACACCAACAACGAATTCAAGGGTCGCGCGACATCGTGAGGATATGAGTTCACCGATACTTATTATTATCATTATTGTTCTCGAGACGAGAGAAAACATTAGTTGGTGTGACTGGTTTTAAATATTTTTTGTCTTTACTAATGATATGTTCGTTTATTACTGTTTCGTATATATAAAGATTTCCGTTCAGAGAACCGGCACAAATTAAAGAGAAAAAAACAAAAAAAACAGGAATCCCTTTCGATCCAAAAGGGTCTGATGGAACTCTTCTTTTGTGGAGAGTCGTGTTGGGTGTTAGGTGTCCTCTTGTTCCTTATGTGTTTCCTTCGCACGGTGAAATTGCTTGATGGCTTCCATCTTCTAAGTGCGCGCTTCCACGATATACAGAGAACACAGGACAACCCAAAGACAAGCAGATGTGACATCGTGCAGGAGAGAAAGAACGCAAAGAAGGTGGGGGAGCAATTCGAAGCATCATCAGGCAAACGCAACAACAACAAAAAAAAAAGAGTCAGATCATACCGCCACAACAAAAGAGGAACCATAAAGAGAAAAAGAAACATCAGAAACGAGAAGGAGCTCGCGCTACCAAGATACTGATGGTGCGATGAGGTGCAGGGTACCTCGACGCAACGGCAAAAACGGGAAAACAACAGCAAATATATATATATGCGTCTGCGTGAAATCAGAGAAGTAGGGTGAAGGTACAAGCGAAAAGAACGAAGCTGACGATACGAGAGGGTGGGGGAAAAAAAAACAGAGCAAACATAAAGAAAAGGGAAGGAGGTACGAGAGGCATTGACCGAAAGGCAGACCTCAGGCGGCAATGGGTAATAAGTCGTGTGTTTAAGGGTAAAACAACCGAAACAAAAGCCAAACCTTCAGGAGGGCCAGGGAACGAAGGAGGAGAAGGAGGAGAAGGAGAGGCGGCGGAGGAAGAGTTGCCCATCCCAGGCCTGACAACCCTGTAAGCACCGCCGTCCGTGACCCCTTCTCTTTTCGATGAGAAAGTGGCCCTGACAGCGCGCCGCACCTACAGTCACAGACCGTCTGCCTATTTGTTTTCTCTCTCTCTCACTCACTCACTCTTTGTCTGTCTCCTCTATGACCCTCCTCCATTATCTTCCCTTCACTTAGTAGTCGACGCCCTCAAGACGAGCCCAGCCTGGGTAGCGGTAGCCGCCCAGAACACGTGAGATGGCGGCGGCGGTGCTGACACACAGCTCATCCTGGTTCGACGCGCCTACCACCTGCACGCCCTTGGGAAGGTGAAAATCCTTGGGCAGGGGTGTCGTCGCGGCGCGCGCGCTGGCCATGGCATCGCTGGTGCGGTCGGCGGATGGTGTAATGGTCCCCTCCCTGCGCTGACGCTCCACCTCAATGGGACTCAGGGCACGAGGGCGGCCGTCCATGAACTTGCCCGGCCACACAGGCAGGGCTGTAGCCGGCAGCTGCAGCACGTTGAAGGCGGCCGTGTACTGGAACTGAAACGGGTTCCACAGCGGGGCGTGGTGGTGCTGCGCGGCGGTGGGAAACGAGGGGCACACAATCACGCCGTCGTCGCCGAGCAGCTCCTCGAGGCCCTGCTTGAAAGGGACGATGATGCCGCTCTGGCTGACCGTCATCCAGGATGGTAGGAAGACCTCGGCCTGCTCAATAATGCACAGGGCGATGGCGGGGAGGGTGTGCTCGCTGCGGCCGACGAGCCAGCGGAGAGCCTCGGCGAACCAGTTGACACGGGGCGGGTTGTGGCCCTCGGACATGAGGTCGTGGAACTTGGTTTCGGTCGGGTCCTTGGTCAACACATCCGCCCACATGGAGAGAACCTTGGAGAAGTCCTTGAACTGAGGCGGCACGCGGCCACCCGTGCAGCGGGACGGGTCGCGCACATTGACGTAGGTCACCTCCGCCCCGTACTGCTCGCGAAGCGCCTCGGCCGCGTCGTGCACCGCGTCAATCTGCGACTGCGACACGCGGATCGGCCAGAGCAGGTTGAAGTCCTCAAGTGCGAAGACGCGAAGACGCTTGCCCGCGCGCCGCTTGAAGAAGTCCTCGGAGTCGACGTAGGACTCGGCAAAGGGCGAGGACGGCGGGTAGTTCTCAGGATCCTGACCAAAGCCGCCGCGTGAGGCAATCCGCGACAGTGGGATGATGTCCTCAGGGAAGCGAGAAATAGGACCTGTGGCCATGTAATGATTCGCAGAGGTTTTGGCGCCCGGGTGCTGGCCGCCATTGTTGATGTAATGCGGCGAGGCCTTGTGCCCATAGACGCCGTTAAAAAAAGCTGGCATGCGAATCGAGCCGCCAATGTCACTCCCCAGGGAGAAGGTGGAGAAGACCGCCCCGGCCGCGGCCCCCTCGCCGCCGCTGCTGCCACCCACAATGCAGCGGGTGTCGTAGGGGTTGCACGTGATGCCGTAGTTGTAGTTGCTGCTCTCATACCACATGCACAGCTCCGAGGTGTTGGTGACGCCGAGAATGATGGCGCCAGCCTCACGGAAGTTGTGAACCACAGGGCTATCCATGGACGCCATGACATTGCGGCGGAACGGGTGACCGCTGGAGTTCGGGCATCCCACCACCTGCATGCACTCCTTGATGGTGCACGGGACGCCGGTCAGCCAGCTTGGCATGGGCGCGCGGCCCTTGCTCGCACGCCAGTCCGCCCAGATCTTATCCGCGCGACGGGCTTCCTCCTTGGCTTCGTCGAATCGTGAGAAGACCATCGCGTTGATGTAGGGGTTCACGCGCTCAATGTGGTCAATGTACGTACAGACAACGTCGTAGCAGCTCATCTCTCCGCGCTGGTAGCACCCGGAGAGCTCTTGGGCGGAGAGCTGCTGGCACAGCGCGATGGGCTGCGGTGGGATCTGACGGCTGGTGCGTGGGCCCGCTTTGTGGAAGATGCGAACAAAGGTGTTGCGCAGATACATGAAGACAATAAAGAAGACGGCAAGGCCAAGAAGGCGGAAGTACCAGTAGGCGATCGCCGCGCCAACGATAAATTCCACGTAGAGAATGGTCATCATTTTCTTGTGTAGAAACGCACCCCTGTGCAGAAGAAGGCTCGCCTTTTGCGAACGAGGGGTTGTGCGAGTCTGTTTGTGTTTGTGGTTCTGTGAGAAGAATAAAGACGGCTGAGCTTGCTTGGCACAATCAACCTTTTTTTTTCTAAAGAAGATAAATTAGATAATTATAGCCCACGTGCTCTTCTCGCTGGGTGTGTGTGCTAGTAGGCGTGTCGACGTGCGAGTACGGTCTGACGTCCCCACAGCTGCCTTCTTATTATTCCCTTCCCGTTGGATTGCGTTGCCGCTTCTTGCTGCACGAAATGCCCGTTTAATTCTTTCTAGCGCTTCGTTTGGAAGAACAATCCAGTTGGCGACAAAGACAACAATATGGGTGCAAGACAAAGAGCCGTAACAACGATAGAAAGAAAAAAGAAAAACGCAGCAGTGCAACCACAAGAAAAACTGTTTATGCAGAAAGGGAGGGAAAAAAGAGAAGAAGACCGTGATCGATGAAAGCGAAGAGGACGCACGCAAACACACACGGCGAACGAACTGCTCAGGTGGAGAAAGGCCGATGGAAGGAACGAGACACCTGTGAACCGCTGCCAGTGCGTGAGTGCGTGTGTGTGTGCGTGTGAATGTGTTTAGTTATATGTTAACGGAATGACGTCTCGTGCTCTGGATAGATATGAGAACCAGAGGATCGACAAAGGAAGATAAGAGGTGAAACCTGTTTCTTTTTGAAAGATCGGGAGGGAGTGATGGTAACTAGGGTGAGACAGCCAAGTTGTGGTCGCAAAGAGGGAGGAGGGACAGGAAAAAGAAAACCCAAAGCCGAGCGATAAAAGTTCGTGCGCGAGAGTTTATGAGACAGTGAGAATGAAAAGAGAGAACGGAAGTACGAAACGAAGGGGCACCAGGTATTTTAAAAAAAACGAAGTAAGGAAGTAGCTTGAAAACAGCCACACCAATCAGAAACGTGTCTCGGTGGTGAAGCTGACTTGAGCTCGTTGATCTTCCGTTGTTTTTGTTTTAAATGGTTCTGCAGCTCTCGTTCTCCTTCTCGGTGACGACGTGCAAGTTGGTTTACGCTATTCGTGAAATGACCGTTTTTTTTTCTTTTTCAGTACTCTGTGCGATGCCCTTGAGTGTGCGTGAAACAGCAAAAACTATAGGGTCGACAACGACAAAGAAGCACCTGCAGACGCACAGACACACAAGGAATAGAACAGGAAGCTACTCCGATGCACCAAGGAGTTCCTGCCAAACAGCTTGGCCGAGTGCCTCTTCGTGGGTGTTCTAAGGATGGGGTGGAGGAACAGGAGCGGTCCTTTCGCCGACTTTTTTTTGTTGGTTTTGGCTAAGAAATGATGAGTCGAATGGTTTCTTTTTTTCTTTTTTAAAAGGGAAGGACCCATGTTCGAGGTGAAAAGGCATAAGAAAACAAACATCACGGACAGCAAAAATAAAAGGGAAAAGGGAAGGAGATGCGGAAGAAAGGCACGACATGGGTTGTCAAGCACGCTGGATAGTGGACAACGTATTCTCACATCTGTGGTCGGGAAGGGTCCGTCCTGCATGTTAGCCTTGCGCTAATGGATTCATGCATGAGTTTGTCTAAATTGCTCCATCCCGTTCTGGGCCTCAGCTTTGATCGTTCTTGTTGGTCGGTGAATTGTATCCCACGCCATGAAAGTGCATCATT